>NAOQ01000658.1:21592-32728 GCA_002751075.1 Ichthyophonus hoferi
ATGTCCCTATTTACATGGTGAATCGGCTCATTTCCTCCTTGATGGAGTAGTGTTTATACTACATATTATTCTGTTATAAAGTATTATATTTTTTCTATCCTGCCAACATATTATTATTAAAATATAATAGTCGATAATATACTATCGAGCGATTTTCACTCTAATCATGACAACGCATTGTATGCTGGGCGGGACAAGATATAGGATTTTTTGATCCAAATGATAAGTCTTGCGATCAAAACTATGTATGTAAAAATTTCTCGATATATAGGAGAACAAATATATATAAGAATTTTTTATGTAGTTTTCAAGAGAATATAATTCCTTTAAAATGAGAAGAATAACTCGATATATATAGCATACGTAGCATCTTTTTACTGGATAAATGATGTTGACAACATGTTATATATTGCTACAAGATTGCTAGCCACACATGAGTCGGAAGGTTCGATCGAAACCCAAATAATAAGTAGATCGATTCTTGGCATAGGTCTTATTATTATGCTATTAAAATATAAAATATGTTCAACTAACTTGCTTAGAATCTATCGTAATACCGAATGAATATTAGGTTTGATAAGTGCACTGTAATGTTATAACATGCTGTTACGTAGTATATTTTATTAGGTATGATATTCTAGAATAGTTATATTATATTATTATTATAGAAAATTTGATAATACTATAAAATTATTACGCGTTTGAGTTTTAAGATTAATTTATTCATATGTATGTTCTAGTTTTCTGTGACTGCTATTTCAGCATAGTTCCTGACCCAATCAGCCCCTTGGGGCTATAAAGACAGGTTATCCGAGACCTAGCCGTCTCCCTCCAACAAATAGGCAATTAAAATTTGTTCTTATTGGTTAGATCTACATATATCGGAACAATATTAGAAATCATTCTATACCTCTAAGTAAGGATTACACAATCCTTTCTATTTGTAGAACATTCATAAGGGGGAAGATATCTAAGCTTGATCTTTACTGTTATAACACATCAAAGACAAGTCTCTTGGTATAACTGGTACTACACATCTACAGTGCAATATCCGCACACCATTCGCGTACAATTAGCCGGTGTTACCCATACCAGCGGCAATACCTGTGGGCAAATGCATGTTCAGTATACTATACTATACTATACAGGAGTATCTACATAACGAAGCCACAATACCACTATAACACAGTCCAATAAATACAGTCCTTATAGCATATTTAGAGGTCTACACCATCCATTAAGGTCCTTCTCGGTAAAGATCCAGAACATAGTGCAATACTGAGGCTATCACATACCTTGGATAGTCACTACCAGGGCATCCTCCAATATGGGGTCCGTCTCTCCACTACGCAGACGCTTTAGAATATTCATCTGAGGTAGGACGAGCGGTAAGGAGGCAGTAGACACATTGACAGGTGTACATATATATTGTGATATATTGTGTACGCATGAACTGAGGCATAGATGTCTGCCAGGGTCCTTTGGGGGTAAAACATGAAAACTATGCAATGACAAAAATAAGGATCTTTCAAGGATAGAAAGACGACTATAACAATCACAATAAATAGCAGGTAGAGCGCCAATGGCTCCAAAATAGAAGCCTATACAACCTCCTCCTGCCCTGAGAGATAACTCCATCTGGATTTGCCTCACTGCGGCCTATGCAACGGCATCTAGCCAACACAAGTAAAACCCTACACGCTATTATAACATACAGGATAATACACTCACCTGTAAGATGTTCAGGGGGTCAATGTAGGGTAGGCGGGCCTCCAGTGATCTCCTTACTACAGGATCCTCCTCCAATACCTTGAACTGTGCAGTCACCTGCAGGGCAGTTACAAGCATGTCAGAGACTAGCCAAGGAAGGAGGCATGATGGCATTGAAGGGTGGTGGGGTACAGACGAAGGTAAAATGAAAATGCTATACACCATCAAACAACCCTAAATAAAACAGTCATAGTAGATTGTATATAGTAGAGTATATAGTGTATAGTGTATGTGTACCACTGTGCGGTAGGCCAACATACCTTTAGTACACTGGCCATAGTGCGGTCCAGTTCTTCATGTACTGCCTTGCCAAATATACGCAGCTCGGCCGGCACCAAAGTTTCCTCGTAAGCCGTGGCCACATGATGCTCCGTCTTAGCCAGGATCATCTGTACTAGGTCAATGGTGGAGTGGAAGAAGGGCCACTCGCGGTGCATGTGGGCTAGCAGCTCCTGCCCACCAGGGCGTGAAAGGATCTGCAGGGTATTATATTAGGTACATGAATGAGTGGCAGTAGAGCCTATACGTAAGTAGGTGTTTAATACAATCACATTTACCTGCAGGGTACAGGGTACATCCTAGCTATGAGAACATATCTATAGCACCTAAACACCTGTCTCAATTATATTGTCTTTAAAATCTTCTCTTCTCCCACGTCTTTTAGCCTGGTTAAACTTCATGTCAATACAAGACACCATCGGATAGTCAACTCTCTTGGCTAATGCACAAGTACAAATAGATACACATATACACATATACAACTACAGAGGTATGTAACTATAGACCCAGCCACACATACAGTGCTCAGGCCAGTGCCAATGCCCAGCCACACAGGGAGATGCAGGCGGGTCTGTGTCCAGGAGAAGATCCAGGGGATGGCCCTCAAGGCCTCAATGTTGAAGTCACCTCCTTTACGCTTGGCTGGCCTACAAGGGAGGGAAGAAGACAATAGAAGGTGAGATGGAGAAAGAAAGAGGAAAATAAAATATGTAACTGCTAGGTATTAGCAATAGGCATAATATAGGTGCATCAGAGTGGACGCCAGTGGGAGAAATTATGACGGATGTCTTAGAGTCCTTTCTATTGGTTGCACCATTAATAGCACGCCCTTTTAGCCCTATGCACTCACTTCCCCCAATCCCTCCCTGTCCTCTTACAAAATCATGCGTGACAGTAAGTGGCCTGAGCCCAGGCCCCTAGTGACCTACTGGTAACTCACCTACTACCCAGGTTCAGGCCTCCAATCTCTTGGATGGGGGTAGCCCACTGGAAGAACTCGGCAAATTTACGATCACCATAGACCACATGGCGATAGAAATCACATGAGGCCGCAGACATCACGTCCATGGCTTCCACCCATTCAGGCTTGGGCGCACAAGGGGGCTGTATGATGCTTTGCAGGACAGCCGAGGTGTATCTCTCCAGGGTCTATGTAGATAGGGAAGGGGTGGCTATGTTAATACACCGATGTGGTGGGACAAGGCATGGCTTCATTGGAGAGTATGGGATATGGGTCTAGATCATAGCCCTTGAATGACATAAATGACTGCAATTCCGGAAATCATCTAAAAACGCGACCAGGTGTGATAATAAATATAGAGATGTAGTTTAATAAAAAAGGAGTACATATAAGAATATCACTTTAGTTGTTAGTATAGAAATATAACCATCAAAACTCTACATGAATATATATCCATATACAGAATAGTGTAAATCCTAACGAACACTCACCTGTTCAGCGGTGTGGAAGGATGTACCAAAATGGGCCTCTATAGTCTCTCCCTGGATGGTGACTCGCATGCCTCCCTCTAGGGAGCCAGGGGGCTGGCCCAAGATGGCCATGTGTTGAGGTCCACCTCCCCTTCCTACCGTACCACCACGGCCGTGGAAGAGCTGCAGGCGGACCTTCCTACTACTACACACCTAGAGAGGGAGAGGGCCAAGGAATTCAGTATACAATGGCTTATAGCAGTACAACCACAGTCATAGCACAACCCTGTGTGCATCTGCACAGACCTTGTTACCCTCTTACACTCTCTACCTAACCCATATTGCCCATGGCATGATAGTTCAAAACTACCTCAAATGGAATCTCTTGCACTCTACACCTCCTCCTTATAGAGGGCATATGGAGGTTGTCAACTATATATATACCTTCACTAATTCCTCCTGTGCTTTGTACAACTCCCATGCAGAAGTCAGTCGACCCGCATCCTTAGCAGAGTCAGAGTAGCCCAGCATGACCTCCTGGAAGCCATGGATCATGTTGCTGTACCACGAGACGTTGAAGATAGTCTCGATAGTCTCAGCAGCCCGCACCAGATCATCTTTGATCTCAAATAGGGGCACTACCCTCATATGAGTAGGCGTCCCCGCCTCCTTCTGCAGGAAATGCACTGACAGGATGTCTGAGGGATCGTGGGCCATGCTGATAACATAGGCTCCTAGACAGCCAATATCCTGTAGGGGAGAGGGGAGAAGGAGCAGTAGTTAGTGTATGTATGTATGGCTGGGGAGAGTCTGCCCTGTGAATAGAGTACACCTCATGCTGTTTAATAACTGCTTAATAGGCTTGCCTGGATTAGATACGCAAACATCAGCCTCTCTATACACCTAACGCCACATTTCCTACATTTCCTCCTGTAATGGCTAGATATGTGGGGCTCGGGAGAGAGGTATAGTACCTGTTGAGCGATAGTCTTAAAGGTCAGCCAGACCTCCATCGCATTGGCATTCTCTGAAGTGAAGCCAGCAGGCACGAGGGGCTCGGGAGAGTCTAGATGTTTGATCAAGAAGGCTTGCTTCTCTTGCTCCGTCCAACTAAGGTAGCTTCCCAGCCCCAAACTCGTTGTAATCACATCCATAAGCTCGGCATGTCTGTGTATACATGATAATGGTGCAATTAGAAACCACTGAGAGGGAGGGTGGAAAAGTAAGGCTAATAGATGATTATAGGAATGCTAACAAGCCAATCATCTATAACAATGACCTATAGTACCATAGCCTTCAGACACATCCTACAGTTACTCTACAGGTCCCAAAAGAGAGGTGAGTAATAGGGCAGGGAGAGGAGATGGGCCACACATGGGCAGGGATTAGGCTCTAGTGTGCATGTACATAGGGTATTACAGCCACCACCCTCTATGTGCTAGACTTAAGGGTAGAGTTATACAGTTAGCCCTAGGGTCACTCTAAGTCAAACCTCTCCTCTTAATGCACACACACACCCCCCCTTCCTCCCCCACTACCCCTCGGTAATATGTGCATACATACATGTATACATACATATCCACTCATGCCCTACCTATCGGACTCCTGGCGGATATCCAGCTTGACCATAGAGAGGCCAAAGGTGGAGAGGCGGCGGATATTGTCCAACAAGGTGCCCTGGGCACAGACCCCATCACCCATCTCATGTAGAGATCGCCAGCACAGAAGCAGAGGCTCCATTAGGTGGGCGGTGGTTTCTACAATATTGCTGGGTTTCTATGGCCCAGGAGAAAGTATGAGAGGGTATAGGGGGGATAAAGTAAGAAATAACTAATGGACTTACATTGTTAAGCCACAAGGACAGAGAACAACCAATGGACAGGCATGAACCTGTGTGCACGTGTTATATACAAAAATATTACTGGACAGTGATTGCATGGCTGGGCAAGACCTACAGCACCTGATTGGTGGCATATAAAGAAAGAGAGGAGAGGAGAACCAACAGTCTACAAGTACAAAAAGATAATAACCATCTCATGTACAGGGCACTAGCTAGTGTACATACATACAGCCAGTTATGTAAATGTATATGTATATGTATAGTGACTGCAGTCTAAGGGGAGGGAGGCTAGATCATTCACATGTCCTGATTGCAAGATACATTAGAATATTCACAGTAATAAAAAAAACAAAGGCCACTGCAAAAGTTAAGCTGAGGAGGTAGGAGTAAGGTAGGATATCAACATAAACATATACAATAGACTAATTGAAGTAAGAGGGACGAGAGAAATAAACATACACGGCACTTACAGTACAGCTCTCCTTGCCCAAGGTAGGGTTGAGCACCAGCTTCTCGTAGTAGGACTTGGTGACCTGCAGGTCCTCTCGCAGTTTAATCAGCACCATGCGGTAAGGCTCATCAGTGGGCAGATGCCCATGGGAGAAGTCAAGGTTGAATTTGTTGTAGGATGATGCCGATGAATCAGATATGGTCTGTAGGGTAGGAGGAAGAGAGGGAGGGAAACAAGACAATGTGAGTGTAGGCTAATGACTGACCTCATCCACTTTATATTATCTATTGTATGATTGGATGACAATGAAGAAAGAGCCAATAAGAGCAAAAATAAATCAAAACAAATGTATTAAAAATAAGTCTAAAGAGTCTTAGAGCATGAGAAGCAACATAGAAAAGAGGCCAGTCAGGTAGGTGGCTGGTAACAAAGTCAACTCTATAACAGACCTGTGACTTAAGGTAGTCCCCGAACTCTTGGCTGCAATCAGTGTTACTCAGCTTGAACAATAGCTTGTCGATCTCCTTGTAGTACAGGTCTGCAGCACGCCATTTATTAAGGACCAGTACCTACACGTAGACCCGTATGAGTAGCCATACAAGAGAAGGTATGTAAGGTATGTAGAGTTATAAGAGAGAGGATAAGAGACGGAGATAGCACACCAACATTAATATACCTCTTCCGTTACCAAGTGGGTTACAAAGGGGTTGCCATCTCTATCTCCACCAATCCATGATCCAAAGCTAATCAGGGAGAAGTTGGGAGGCAGGGGGGCCTGACCTATAGCCACTAAGGCTTGATCAAGTGTTCTCATAAACTGGGGGACGGCTGTCCATAGATTTCTCTCCAGGACTGTGAGGCTGGAAAGAGATAAGAGATAGTTAGAAAGAAACATAAAACGTAGGAGAGGAAGGAGAACAAAGAATACAGATGGAGATGTTGTTTGTATTGCAGTGCAGCACTGCGTGAAACAAGGACAGGGAGAAGGGAAAGAACAGAATATAGGTAATAAGTAAAATGATAGGTGGAGAGAGAATAGGATATAGATAAGAAGCAAGATGATTGGTGAAGAGGAAGAAAGCTTAGCTTACCCTCCTCTAGCCTCGTCATCTAGGGTGGGCTTGACTCGCCTAACGGTCTGAGACCGCCATATAGAACGAATCTGACATAATGATAAAGGTTAATATGTGATATATCATATAGTAGGTGCCAATGCTCGTAGATGAGTGGAAGGCGTTATTGATGGAATGGCGGGAAAGCCAATCACAATGGGCTCAGACTGGTACTTTTAATCATATCTACAGACAGATACACATAGTCATATTTATCTCTAACCACACAGCCTATCCTAAACCCAAACTCACCTCACGGGTCAGGCACTCATCTATCTCCCTCTCCTCTTGGGGAATGAGAATGGTGTTGTCTCTTTGCTCAATCAAGGAAGCAATCCTGCCAATGATGGGAAGGTTA
Organism: Ichthyophonus hoferi; assembly: GCA_002751075.1. Lineage (NCBI taxonomy): Eukaryota > Ichthyosporea > Ichthyophonida > Ichthyophonidae > Ichthyophonus > Ichthyophonus hoferi. Next base: position 28,834 of record NAOQ01000658.1, read on the forward strand.
ACATTTAATATTAGGGACGATACTCCTTCATAAGCCCTACCTATTCTATGTTCTAGATTTTTTGACTTTAGCCAGTACATAAGATAGGCTAATATGCCGTGTACAGTATTCCCGTTGGAAATGTGCCAAGAATAACGACTGTATATAGCAGATAATGATCCGCATAGACCCTCCCATCTCCTATCATACATTTTAAATCACAGCCAAGTATGCGTGTGGTTACTACACTATCCTAATGGTCCTTCTAGGGCCCATGCCCTCTCCTAACACCCTTCCTTCAAGCCTCAGCATTCACTCTGACTGTTCCCCCACCCCTTACAGTTTGTTTGCCTCTCCCCCCCTATCTAATAGGCTACAACTGGTACTACTAACACCTACTTTTGGTGCTTGGCAAGCTGAGTGCGACGCAAGGCCTGGGTAGGATGGGCGGTGAGCACGAGCTCTATATGCTGGTTGAGTAGAGTCTCACGGATCTTCTCGCCGGAAACACCTACAGAGCATGGTTATTATCCCCTTGATAGACCCCCATACCCCGCCCTGTATATAATATAGCAGTTCATGTATCTCATATATCAGGCCAGTAAATGAACCCAGGAGCAAAGAGAACCACAAGAAAATAGTATTTAAACAGAGAAGGTAAATATGTATGAATGTGCTAGATCATAAAGCTGGTTTGCAAATAGAATGTAAACTGAGCATGGGAGGAGTGGGAGGAGAGTGGAATATAAACCAGGTATCCATGACTATCAGCCAATAACTAAGCCTCCAAGAAGAGTATAATGATGGTGATGTAAGACAGAGAGAGGTATTGGTGCACATGAATGAGGACCCATGACAGAGACAGAACATTAAATGTTTGTACCATCGTGAAGGAGGTTGCCAAAGGTGGTCTCACAGGTGTGTTTCATTACCAGGTTGGTCTCTCCACGGCGATATGATCTCCAGCTGCGATGAATAAACCAATCAGAAGTCAACATACAGGTAATACATCAATGCATTATATATAATGGTTGGACATGACCGATGGCCTTTTGCATTGATTGGGGAACTAGTGAATGATGTGAGAAGGAGTGAGAGGGACTATCTTATCATGCTCTAGATCTAGAACATCCATCTGTAAACAGAGGCATAGCGTGCAATACGGGAATATTACAAAGCAGGGTAATGCCCCGCAGTGTCTTGAATGCTAATGTATGTATGTGCAGGGATAACTAAAGGTATATCTAGAAAGGTATAAAAGAACAAATGTTATTTCATTGGGAGTTTCATTTGCTCCTATTGGAGAGCGATCACGTAGATTAATTTCCATCAGCCTCTACGTAATTGATGAGATGGCCATAAAGAACGAATAGACAGGCAGAGAAAGGGGTGCATACCGACGGTTACGGTGTTGCTTCTCAGCAAGGTTGGCTAAGTTAAGGAGCTCCTGGAACAATCTGGCCACAGTTAGCATGTCATGGGGCACTATAGAGAAGGGGATTAGTCACCATCCATAAGAGATCGCACGCATACAGTGTAAAGAAGAAAATGAGATTGGTTAGAAAGCATACTAATGACGTCTTCCCTCCTCCTGTTTATCTGCATCTCTCTTTCCTCCATCACCCATAAAGTTTCAGTAGAAAGAGACCCTTTTTAATCCCTGTACATACACCTTGATTCACATATATGTCACTAAAGATATGCAAAATGGGCAACATGCCAAGTCAGTTCAGCACATACATGTGAGTGCGTCCAGTTTAGCCTTCAGTTCAACGAAAAGAGATCCCTCGCGTGTCTTAAAGAAGGTTTTCATTAGAGTCATAATCTCCTCAATCTTTGTAAAGAGAACAGCTGCATAGTAGACATTGGAATTGATTAGCAAGAACCCAGCCAAGAGAAATATACATCTAGGAAGGGAAGGTCGGCTAGGCCAAATAAACAAGCACTAAGGAGAATAACTAATGTTAAACAGATATAGAAAGGAGTCCAGCAGAAAACACTGCACTGCATTGAGAAATACAGGAGAGATTGGGTGTGGTAAGGGTTATATCACTACACAAGAGGCAAATTGTGGGAAAAAGAAAAGAAAAAATACTAAAATAAATATAAAGGTAAATATAATTAGGTGTTGTATGTTCCAAGAACTGAGGTAGTGTAAATGGACCAGACCACAATCACTCACGATCTTTGACGGTTTCCTGGACACTCCACAACAAGTTATCTTGTAATACATTAATATCTTTCACAAGAAGATTACTGAAATCGATTGTAGGCTGGATGTGGTGAGCAACATCTTCGGCATCGTGACTGATCAGAGAGGTCACCTTGCGAAAAGGCTCATCCGAAGTAAGGTTCATCTTCCTTGGAGGTTGCTCCACGGGTGGGTCTCCCACTCTCTTTTTTGGCTCTGCAAGTACAGAGGTATGTTAAGAACTGTATATCAAAATATTTCTGAATTCAAAACTTTAAATACACAACAAAGAATAACGAGCCACTCATTATTGGTGTTGCAGGGGTGGAAGTAAGCTGTTCGGTAATTAAATGTGCAGAAAAAGTCTAAGAATCAACGATGTTCAAATAATTTATATTCCACTGGCTTAAATATATTGTGGCCAGGTATAAACCGTGTGTGAGCGGAAGAATTTTTTTCTAAAATAGGCGTTGTTGTGTTGCTGCGGAGAACCTCATTATAACCAAAATTGAAACCTGGCCCTGTTTTTCCAAAGAACTATCAGAAAAGAAGCCTGCTCAAATCATTGGATTGAAAACAGGAAAATAATATCATAACATATCCTAAAATCTTACCCATATTTTAGAAGCTGAAAATTAAATCTATATGCCAAACACTTCAAACCGTGGAACTCAAACTAAAGAAAATCCAACAAGAAATTCTCGGTTATAATGAAAAAGGATTCTCGGGACCGAATCAGTAGATAAGCGTTCTTCACGTGTAGGAATCAATTATGGTAGCGTATTACGATTGGCTATTAATCATCTAGATATTCCATCCCAGGGTATCATTTACCTTATTAAGTAAGGCCAATTCCCATGGTTTTTGTGGTATGAGTCATTCCTAAGACTATGTTGCGTGACATGATCGTGCTTGCACGTGGAATCCCGCGTGGCAAATGATGAACTAAAGAAAATTGCAATATTGAATACCGTTTCTGGTTATCTCGTTAAAATAATATTTAAAATATAACCAAAAGAAAAACTTAATTTCAAAATCTATCCTTCTGGTGGGGATGGTTGGAAAAAGCCCGCCACATAAGTGCTCCCGCTTTTTGGTATTTGTAAAACTTCGGTTGTGATGTGGCTCATTAACTTTTAGTCTATTTCATCGGTGTTATTTTGTTATCCTCTCCCTAATTAAACATAATTTTAGGACAAATGCTTAAAAAAATAACAGCACGCTAGTTGAAGAATCGATATTAGCTAATGATGTGACGATGGAGCATCTGCAATTGTTTAGGAATAAAAACACGAAAGCAAAAGTAAAAGAATTGCTTTATCCGATTAGTGTAGATTTTTTGTAAACTAGTCATGCAAAGCATTAATTCACTATTTATCATAACTCTAAATTAGTGAATAACTGGAATTAAATTTGCTACTGATAAAGAAAGAATTATGAGACATACTGATTCGTGGTCACTACCGTCCATTAATTCCAGACATGCATTGTTGGCTAATAACATACCAGATCTTTTAATTATTAAATCCTATGTGAATAACATTGATGCAAATCCGTGATCTTTGACCCCCTTTTGGATTTACATATGCGATCTTTCAAAACTGGCGTCGTCACTTTTTTCTTTTTATGGTATGACACAAGATCAGCAATTTATACTTTAAACATAGAAATATAATAGCGGTCCACATAAAAATTGCATTTGTTTGTACACAAGATTCCCTGCAA
>NAOQ01000659.1:16539-31681 GCA_002751075.1 Ichthyophonus hoferi
TCAGAAAGGGTGTATTTAGTAAGCATAAAAGAAGTTATTATTAATAGACTCCCCACATTGGTCAATTAATTTAGACTCAATCGTTATGGGTGTGGGTTTTTCATTTGCCTTTCATTGGCTATTGAAGGATGATTCAAAAGTAGATTATCACAACCCTCTATTCTTAGACACTAACAGCGAGGCAAGTATGTGGCTTTATATCACACATGTGTATTGGTGGTAGGAGAGTAGCTCTTGACCCGAATTATGTTGTTGTTGTCCATAGAGAAACACCAATCAATTGGCCTAGGGCTGGTTTCCCAACCAATACAATACAAGAGTCGAGTGATACATCCAGGACTAGAATTAGTCAAGATATGAATGGAGAAAGGTCACGGTCTGCTTCGCCATTATCTACTGAGCCATTATCCGTCCGATCTCAATCTAGATCTAGATCGCGATCGCCACATAGATCCAATGATTGGTCTCCTTCTGATAGGCATTCTTCACACGAAAGATCTCATCGGAGATCAGAAAGAAATTCCAATCGCGAATCAAAACATTACGTGAAATACCGATCGCATACCAAACCTAGATCTAGATCTCTATCATTATCTAGTCGAGAACAATCTACTAATGAAGATGGTTATAAGATCAGAAAGAAGGGTAGCGAGGATGAGAGAGGAGAGAGTAATATAAAGATAGAAGGCTCCCCCAAGAAGAAGAGATCGAGTGGTAGTGGATTGAATGGTAACAATGATGGTGAAAGTAGTGATAGAATGAAACAAAGAAATAGAGAGCCTATCAGATATGCAGAGGAAGGAAGTTATGACAGAAAGTCTACGAGAGATGACAGAAAGTCTACGAGAGGGGGGAGGAAAGAAAAACGAGAAAAGGGAGAGGGAGAGAGAGAAAGGAAAAAGCTGTCAGTAAGCGAAACTAATCTGGAATACGAAACAGTGGAAGAGATGGAAGCTGTAGTAGCCGTTTTGAGCAAAGAGTTATTGGCTGCCAAAGATAAGTTATTAAGTAGGTGTAGGTCTATGTTTTTTTTTTTTGTCTATTAAATATGTATATGTATATGTAGACACACATATACACACATATATATATAACCATATGTAAGTATCTTTCTATCTCAAGAATTACTACCGTTTCTACACTCATACCTTGTTTTTGTAGCATTTTTCTCACCACCTCGGCTTCATTTTTAAAATCTATACTAGCTAGGTTATATGTTGGAATTAGTCTCAATTTCATTTCTGTTATTATGTTTTGATTAATTGGCTGATATTAGTATCAGCCAATTAATTAATAGGGGCATTCACAGCCGTAGCAACGAACGTTTTTAATTTAGTTAAAACACCTAATGATCAAAGAACCAATCGGATTTCGTGTTTAAAAATTGGATATCGAGCTCAAACTCTATGTGGGATAGGGATATATATACAATCAGTATATTTTTATTATTTATCCATACAAACTTTATACTAATATAATACAATTTTTTACTTGGTTAACTAACTGCATAGTGTTAATATTTATACACCCTGCACTTTGGGACTACTATCTTCTTAAGATGTATTAAGAGCGAGAGGGAGTGAGAGCTATCCTTATTAACTAAGTCATCTGTTGCACCCTTCAGGGCTGCGTCTAAAGAGAGAACTAGAACGTTTCACACCAACGACGTAGTGTCTCAACAGACAGAGATATATACTCCTGTGTATGCACACATAAATATTTAGTCTGCGAGTTTTACAATTAAGATACTATCCATTGTCTTTGGTAAATGGTGCAGCATTGCTGATGAAACGGCTTGATGTGTGTCTGCGTTGATATCCTGGGTTATATTTTAATATCAAATAGTGGGAAATGGTATAGAGATTTCTGTTATATAAAGCTATATATACAATATAAGCATAATACTTTGTCATAATTACTTAATTATTAGATTAATTAATGAGTGCGTTGTCAGTTAGACTATATATAATGTTATATTTAGATAATATAAAAGGTCTGCGTCTGTGACAGGGGCCTACACTCTTGATTCTACAGTGATAACTGAATAAAATTCTCATGTTTTTTGTTTTGATGTTCTGCTAACAATGGTTGGCTACCATCTAACAATGGATGAGATAATAACTACAGCCAGCAATATAATAGTTCCAACAGTGAAATATAGTTAACTTAACAGACTGAAATCGTCAATTTTAGTAGCAATGATTGGCTACTAAACAGATTCGTGTATTGATAAATACTACATTACATACAGGATCGATTAATGGGGTTGGTCCCAAACTAATAAACTCTAACCAATAAGATCTCTCTACTAAAATTTCTGATCAGGGTAGCATGTTTAGAGTAGTGACGCAAACATTTCCTGGCTTCGTATACGTGCATGTACATGTCATACATATCTATGAGATTGGGACCTAATTAAAAGATTCATCTTAACAAAACTATTATTCTACATAATCAATGTTAAAATATGCACTATAACATTGTACTGTTTTTAGGAGGTTGAATTTTTCGTACGCCCATTGGCTCACGTTATTCTCGCGAATTCCAGTTTAAGCGCTCAGAGGAACCAACCAATTGATAAAAGTATCTTCGGCATTGGAGTACATCTCCTCTGGGGATTGAGGCAAAAGAATTGAGAGTTAATGTCGTTTTTAATTGGATGGAATAACAAAACGAGTAGTGCAGTTACATAATTGGCAAATTAAAAATAAAATCTTTATCCAATCAGAAAAAGGAAGCATGTACAATACCCAATCAAATGGCATTTATTCTACATAACTAGAATAATAAAGCTTTATTTGGATTGGTGCCATAGCAGGCATGTAGTAAATACTAAAGTGACAGAGTAATAAATATTCCATATTTCTGGTAGTACTATATACGGAACTATTGGATTAATTTAAATCTCATGCTATATTTATTATTGGCTTATACTCACCAATCCGTGCGGACTATTCTTGAATTTGACATCTCGGTTAATGACACTTTATTGAGCCCCTATTGGTTCGGAAAGGTGATAAATATGATATGTCTATATTTCTCATTGGTTTCCCGGAACCAATAAGCAGCCAGAATGTATTTTTTATAAATAAGGATATGTCATGTAAGAGGTTATCAATCGCATCGTTAATTGATGAGAATCTTAATCTTAATCTGCCTTTTAGAGTAGCAGGTTATTGCACACTCTACGATTATAAATAAATACAACACAAATAAAATATCACTTTATATATGTTCCTATTATCAGCATTATATAATACTATTGAATACTGCAAATTGGCCCCTGTAGTGTACTATATATTCATAACTAGACACGGTAGAGACTAGAAAATCACGGCTCAGCAAGAGCCACATGTACAGAGAAAGTAAAGTTTAACTCTAGGGAGACCATTCTAACTCTAGGGGGCACTCGACTAACTGAACTGCAAATGTGTAATAAATAACTAATAACTATAATAACCAATATACGTATTATAAAATATATAATATAATAATACTTCGTATTGTTTGTTTGTCATATATTTAGGTATGTATATATGGACAAGTTACTATTGTAGCATACAAGTTATCACCAGAGTATCTAAAGGCATTTTAAAACACCTCCGGTTTTGTAAGAACTTAGGATAATAGGATAATAATACACACACGTGTAGTATTCTTGTATTTGCATTAACCGTTTATGCCTTATTTTTTATACAGCCCCCAAGAATATGATTATTACATGGACACATACACCAATATAGCCTTACTTATTACATAAATGCCTACATATACCCATTTACTCTTCACACAACATTAATTATAAACTAGTCAATCCATACTAAATTAAAACATATAGCCTGCCTATCTTTGATTCATTAGGTATTTGTACCTTCATGTTCCTTGTTTATTCTCCATTGATATATTACACACCCTTGCTAGGTCTTCCTTCTATTGTATTTATCTCTCTTTCTTTCTTTGTATCTTTCGCCTACCCTCATTACCTCTTTTTATACCTTCTTGAACATGCTTCCGTTTACCCCCTGATATATATTCCGCTCCGTTATGTCAACCTCATATTCGGAGTATCTCTTCCTTTCCAATTGCTTACCTGTTATTTTAATTTCTAAAATATTCCATGCCTTACCTTGTTCCTCCATACATAATGGTTTTTTTCCCCACCTCTTCCTCAGTTCTCTCCCCTCACTCTTCCTCCCTTTTCCTCACTCTTCCTCCCTTTTCCTCACTCTTTCTCCCTCCCTACTCTTGTTCCTCTGCTACCATGATTATTCTTTATTTTCCCTTTTACCTGACTCTTTATTTTTCCCTTTTAAAAACATGTTCCTATTTATTACTGTCATATGCAAGTGTATAAATTCTACAATTAATTAAAAATTAACATGGACTTTCTATTGGTGTTTGCGTCAGCATCATAAATCATACCGTGCCCTGCAACCCTAAAATCCTCTTAACAGCAAATGGTCTTAAGACCTCCTGTACTATCTCATCTCATAAGATAATCCCATCACCTAACAGGATGGAAGAAGAAAGAGAAGAGGAGAGGATAGAGACCTCCCCCTTGGAGCTATCTGAGGAACAGAAGGCCTCCCTGCTAAAGGATACCAAGTTGGTGACAGAGTTTTGGCGTAATAAATATGAAAAGGTGTGTTGATTGGGTCATTTATTATTTTAATTTTTAATGATAATTTTTAGTGGATTTTAATATTTATTTTCAATAGTAAACTTTACTATTTAATGTGCTTAACTATTTAGTTGCGTTGTATCTTTCCTATTGGCTCTCACTCGGTATAGTCATAAATGTACGAATCATATGCTTTTATTCTCCTTAATATCCAACCAGCATTCTTGATGACAAAAGATATAGGGGGAGAGGAGGTAAATATACTGAAGCAATGAGATATTGTAATTGGGTTAGCTCTACCCTTACTATTGGTTGGATAAAGTCTAAAACATACCGACGTATCAGGAAGCGGGAAGGAATTGGGATCTATTCTACAAAAGAAATCAGACCAATTTTTTCAAAGATCGTCATTGGACAACAAGGGAATTTGAGGAATTATTACCGGAGAATAGTGGAAAAGTAATCTTCGATTGGCTACTTAGTGTGCAACTTTTATCTTTTATCTCAGCCCCTCATTACCTTCACGCCGTCTCACTTCTGTTTTCTGTCTCCTATTGGTTACTGGTTACTGCTGCTGTTTTTAGCCAATGATATCTTGGCTTGTTTGTTGTTCACCTATCATTTATAGATCCATTTATCCAATCATTCTTTTGTTTCTTCTTAACTAACTATTCTACCCCATCTGTTTATTAGTCGGTTATTTCTCGTTAGTATATTATAGGTCCTAAGCAACCAGATACATGCACATATACATATATATAACCAAATTTTCTCTGCCACCCCTTCCTCTCCTTCTTTCCTTATTTATACTTCCCTCCCTTCATCTACGCATCTACAACCACAACCACGTGTCCACAGTACAATCTCCATCTCACTAAGTTATAATCCACCAATCGCACACACTTCCCTTTACAGAATGCAGGTGAACCATTGGTTATCTTTGAAGTAGGATGTGGTGTTGGTAACGCCTTCTTCCCACTTCTAGTGGATCTACCTAACCTTCAAGTCAATGCCTGTGACCTCTCTCCTAGGGCTATAAATCTTATTAAGGTGGGTGTGTCAAACACAGTAAAGTCTGGATAGTGTGTATGTATCTATGTATAGGCGAGAATGTGTGAATATCCAATAGGCATAGGATGCATCTTATATATTGATTATTGATTGGTTTAATGCATTCTGGTATGCATTGTTTAGGAGCGTAGGTTGTTTGACCATTTTAAATTGTATATGTGCCAATAATGTGACCACGCTTTTTAATCTTCAAAATAGGAATTTTAAACTTCATTATGAGAATCTGAATCATCAGCATATTCAATAAACACCAAAAACAAAGATAAGATATATTAACTGCATTGCATTTCGGGTGTTAATAAATATTAGGTGGCCTGATTGTTTTTATCTTATCTTTGTTTTTTGCGAATATTTGGATGATTCTCATATTGAAGTTTAAAATTCACATGGAAGTTTTTTAAATTTCTATTTGGAAGATTAAAAGGTATTATAGTTATAGTTAACATGTGTTTCATGATCATTGACCAGTATATTCATCTCTTTTTCTTCCTCTACAGGAGAACCCTCAATATGATTCTAATAGATGCAATGTGTTCGTCTGTGATATTACACAACAAGATATTACTGACAATGTAACATCTTGTAGTGTGGATTGTGCCACGATGATCTTTGTCCTCTCTGCCATTCATCCTGATAAAATGGCAAATGCTATTGAGAATGTTGTCAAGGTAAAGTACTCTCTACTCCTCTCTTCTTATCCCTCTCCCTTTCTCTCTATTTCCCTCTCTCTAAGAAATAGCTAACCGCACACACTGGTCTAATATATAACCCGTTTTTAATACAGACAGTACGACCAGGAGGAATGATACTAGTGCGTGACTATGGAGTCAATGATAACGCTATGCTAAGGTTCAAGCCTGGTCACAAACTGTCTGAGAGATTCTATGTAAGACAGGACGGCACTAGAGCCTACTACTTCGAGACAGGTAAGCAATTGGATATGGTTGTACACCTCCATACTACGGTATTACACCAACGACACAGCAACATCTACTATCTAGTATTCTATAGATATAGATATGTCTATGTCTGTCTTTTTTACTCCTCTCTTAACCCTTTTCCTGGCTTTCTTGGTCCGTGTTTGTATAATACTCGACTTTCTGTCTAATTATGAGTACATGTGGTACTGTTATACCTGCATGCATATCATGTATGTCATTTCTATATTTTTATCCAAGTATTTTTCTATTCTAGATATAGCATGCATAAATATACTATATCTAGCTCTTATTTGAATGTTCATTATATGGTATAGCCTATATTATTTTACTCTCCTTGTATATTTGCATACTCCCTTATCCACTTAAACCTGGAGACGCACACTTCCAAATGAACTCAAATCAGTTTATATAAATCTCTTTTTTTGAAACATGATTCTAACCCATCCCACTCACACGTACATACCTTCCTGTCCGCCTACCTACATACGCACATACACATACACCCAACCTTTAGAGGAACTGTCCAAGATTTTTGCTGCTGCGTCTTGTGAGACCGTGGAATGTTCCTATGTACATAGACGAACTACCAACAAAAAAGAATGTATTGATGTTCCTAGGATTTTCGTTCAAGGAAAATTTAGAAAGCCACTTGCGTAAAAAGAACTATTATTTATTTGTGGCCGTCTCCTCCTATGTATATATCTAGCTATACCTACACACATCCACCTATATTTTGTTGAAGTTGCATTTTACTTTAGTCAGTTAGTTTCTTGGTTTTTTATTTCTTGGTTTGCTTGAATATTATTGGACACTGAGATACAAAGGAAAAAGTATTAATGGCATTGGATGGTGCCAAGTTATATGATGCATCTATTGTATGAATAAAAAGCCTCTTCAATATCTTTTGTGTGAGGAAATGCTTTTCACGTGCATGACATGTCTTACGGAGATGCATTTTTCTTCTCTATTCTGGTCTAATGTCAGTTTAAATACACATGAACTTTGGAGATATGATCGGCTGTGTAGAATTGCACAATAAATCATTAATAATTGGTGCAGTACTATCTATTCGGATTAACCAATGGGCATATCGTTCCGTGTTCACTGCATATGACGTCAAGTACATACGATCTAGCCTGCTTAAACCAATTGCATTACAGATCATGATTCACTACAATTCTACCCAATTAGAATTCCAGATTAGTGATTGACATTTATTGGCTTAACCTAAGAAAAGCATGGAGCCATTTTTATTAAGATGTATTTGTAGTTACACAAGTACATTTTGCCGCTAATATCCTCTTTCTAGTGGCTACAATCTATACTCATTTAGTTTGGGTATTATGATATAAGGTACGCCATATATTACTTTACAGCACGTGATGTTTATCAACTATCCATATAAGTTATGATTTGGCCAGATTAAAGGGGCTCTTTCTCACTCTGAGAATGCACTAATATAGTCAGATCCTTATTAAAATTTAGCATGGTTGAGGATAGGTCTTTTATTATTTAATCTAGGTAGAAGGGGCTCCATGAAATCGGCCAGAACCAAGACAGTGCAATGTTGAATATACGACATCGTGTGGGTCCTCTTCCCTCACCCTCTAATACGAAGGATATACTATTACAACTTGAAATATATGATTGTGAACTATTACCTATCAGAATATATCTGTACATTTTCTTTAGCCTCTAATAGCATGCAGACAGTACATGCAACCACAAAAGGACCGTGGTACCAACCATTGGGGTTTGTCAATAAAAATAAGACAAAGGCTAAGAAAAAATTGTAACAGCGATAATAGATTAATACATAGAAGAGCTCACTCCCAAATGTAGACTTCAGAAGGATGATTTATAATTGCTGTTGAATATTGAATATTGCCCATCTTTGCGAAGGCTTTTTTTAAACTAAGTTATCCATCCTAGATTACTGTCTTTCCTCTATATAACCCCAATCAAGGTTGAAACCTGTGACAATCTGTTAATCGACTCTGCTCTGTTAATTCCCGTGTCCAATCCGACTTTTTACATCCTTAAATATTGTCGTAATAATCCACTACTACAATGGTCCTCACACGAACCACACCTGTTAGACAGGACTACAAAAATCGAGATTACAATTTTCTAAATTAGACTAATAATGAGCATTGGCTATGAACTTCTATTAAACTAGTATATAGTAATATGTATTAATATTATAGTATATAATAATATGTTAATATAATAGCTGATCGCCTTGACCAGGACTTAATCTGTATTTAAACCTTAGATTAAGCTAGTGATCGATATAAGCAAACGATCTAAACCAGCATAGATCGGGACTTAATCTACATTTAGCATTTGCCAGCTCTATAGATATACGGATGCGGGCTAGTAGAAACAGATCACTTGGGTCGAAATGTTTCATAGCAGCAGCTTAAAAGCACTTACCCATCAATTTGGGGGATTGAGTACTTGTTAATTTGCATATTGGGGGAAATTAAGACAGCAGTTTATTAAAACTGCGAATGAAATTCACATGGAGGACTTGTTATAGCAAAATTTTCCTACTCAGGACAAAGGAGCACGGGTAACATATATTATTGGAACGGGAATCAGCCCCAATAACAACACGAGACAATTTCTCGAAAAGGAAAAAAGTAAAGTGCAACAAGAGGTAGTTAATGGGAACCAGATTTTATCTATTGGAGTTGCCAAGTTATGCAGAAACAGAAAATCCTTTAGTTGTCTACGATCTTTTTTGTTTGGAGTGAAAAAGAGGCCGTTATATGTTCCCTTCCGCAGATGACGCTAAGAACGAAGAGATTTGGGAATGATTATTGCCCAGTATTTTAACATGCTAGGATAAGAATGAAACCAATAAAATTATCCTAAATGCCTAAGCTTGTTTAGATGGCGCCCTTCAAAACGGGCTTTAATGCCTGCAATACATGTGCACCTCTCGGAATGAGATGTGGTGTTTAAGCAACGTTTGAGAATTTGCCGCCCCGTTAAGGAGCTTTTTCTTGAAACTTTCTGTTGCAAGATTACTAAACTCTGAATACGTAGCTTGGCCGAAGTTCGGATCAGAAGCGAATCATGGAATGATTGGATTGATGCTACAATGGAATAATGTCTCAATTAGGTGATTTCGATTTGTCAATAAATAGAATATGACACAAAGCCTTGCACTTATTATTATTTGTTAACAATACCATAATATCTTATATTATATAGTCCATTAAATGATTAGAAGGTACTTGCCAGTATATTGTAATCATTGCATTTGATTGTGATCGACTTTTTTTGTCGTTATGTCTAGTTTTCTACCGACACTTGAATATGATAATCAATGCCATCTTTCACCTTTCCAGGAGTCAGAGAACGGTTTACTAACATTAGATAATGATAATAACCATTATTTACATTGCAATATAGCACCTCTTACTGATCAGTCCCATTATGTAGTAACTGTATTAGCACCTAAGCGCATCAAAGCGTTGATCCCCCCAGAATTAGAGCAAAGGTATCATTATCACCGCCAGTTGCCTAGAGAGTCTGCATACGCGCCCTCTGTAAGACCTCTACCACTTCAACTGAGTTTTGAGGAAAGATGATATCAATGAACTATTACCACTGCTAGCCCAGCAAGAGCAACTATTAGACCAAAACTCAATTGGAGCCTCTGAAGCCTGTGGATAAGTCAATAAAACTATCTCAGATTGCCATACCATCCATGAAGCCTTCTCCTACGTTCTTTGTGCGAAGTTCACATATAACAGAAAAACAAACTAAGAACCTAAATGCGAAACACAGGTAGATGTTTCGAGGATTTTGAACTTGGCTTTCAATTCAGCTTATAATACAAAATAACTACGGTGGTATGACCTTACAAAACGCTGACAATTTGGACATACATTTGGCATGGCCATATTATGCTCTAAATTGTGGTGTAGGAATTTAACATCTAGTTCCTTATCAAGTTTAGAAACACGTGTATTCTTTCTGTGCTTCAAAAACCAGTCCCCCTTCAGAGTAATAATGATTTCCTCCTACTCATGATTCAAAAAATATTAAAAGTTTTACATACTGGGCCAATCTATCTGTATACTTGCCTCCCCATTTATCAGGGTACTTGGAGGAAGTTTCAGTGGATTAATGCAGCTGCCACTTATGTATGTATATATATATAAATGTATATATTACGACATAAGCACTGTGAAGCTAATAGCCGTCAAAATGAGATAACCAATCAGCCATCGGTAAGAGTTCCCGCGTTAAAAAATTTCCTTAATAGACTAAAACTAAGAATCAATTGATTGAACTTAAAATTCCGAAATATGTATTTTCCTGACATGGTGGAAGTGGTGATTTTTTAAAAAAAAAAGCAAAAGTTGTGAATAAACTGTGAGAACATAAAGTCCCAACCATAATATGCATATCGTTGACACTACCATTTATTTGTCTTATAGTGCTGATAACCAGTAGAAAGCGAGTATAGATGAAGTAGAATGATTGATGATTCAAATGGCTTAATAAACCAGATTCAAATTAAAATATATAGAAAAGAATAAGGCCGGGTAACTTGTCGTTAAACGGTTCTATCGTCAGAGAGGTAAATAGTGAAAACCCAAGGTTTCCTTGAGCCAGAGACTTATACTTCTAAGTTATACTCAATAGATAGATAAACCTTTGGTATTTATATTGTATTTGTAAACAAAGGACAAATAAATGTATATATATATATATGTGGACATGTAAATGTAATCACATAAGCATGCTAACGAATAACAGCTAAGTCATGATTACAGTAGCCTGCATATCCCTCTATAATCCTCTAGTCCATTGGTTCACCAGTACGTGGTGATGAACATCTTCGCATTTTATTGGTCTAGCGTAGCATAGCCTACATATCTTTTATACCATTCTTATGGAAGATAGTGCCCGATGTCGCATCGATATTATATTGTCTATAACGCAATGTACCCCCTAGAATTCAGATTGACAGAGGAATCTTTGCACCATCATTGCGAATATTTTCCAACAATGCAAACAGTGCGCGAATAGGGATTTGGTATGCATTACACCATACAAAGGCTTATCTTATTTTGAATTGTCTGCTTATGAGCCAAGTTTCTGTGCCAACCAAACCAATGCCTATATGCTTCTAAGCCTCGATGTGTTTGGAAAGCCGCAGATGTAGACGATTCATTTTCAAAACAAACTAGGTATGACGTAAAAGAGGAGGATTTGATTTTTCAAAAAGATAAAAATACGTCAATGCTCACTCCCCCAAAGTAAACGTATTAATTTTCGGTGTTATAGAGCTGCAAACAACGCATGCTCATTACTTTCTACGATGAGATGAAAAGCCAGTCATCTCCAGGTATGCTAAGTAGAAAAAAAAAGAGAATGCATATTATACGATATTATAGCATGACGTGACGTGGAGCTCAAGTACTTGGTCCTTTTATCTTTTATAATTGTAATTGGTTCAGAGTCTGACTTGAAGTGCGAAGAGTGATTAAGCAAGCCAATTAGATTGTCTTATAGTATAGATTGGACTAGGGTCATCCATGTACTTCTAGATCCTTCACCATGATCCCGCAGCTCAGGGAAGGCACGATTGGCTTGCCTAATTCGGCAAGCATATGATTAAGAGGTATTTGTAGGCACATATCTTAGGTAAGAAGCATCTGTCATTTTTCAATTTTTTGGGCTTCAACGCTACCAATGAAAAGAAGCTATCAATATATTTTATTTTATTTTTTATGCTACATAGTAAATTTAAATCAAAAAATACATATGAACATTAGAAAATATTTTATAAAACAGTTGATAATTGCCCAGGAGAGCGCATAGTGACAAGCTACATTGGCCAATAAGGAGTGGTTTGATAGGTTGGAATTGATCAATAGTTTCATGTGACCAAGTCATGCATCTCAGCTCAACATGATATAACAATAATTTTTCCAATTTAGTCAAATCATGCAATATTTCTATTTTCTTGCCTGTATTTTTATATATTATAAACCTACATGTATACTTTGATATATATTTTTTCATTCAAAATATTTGTCGGAGCAGAGGAGCAGATGTGCAAAGGTGCTAGTGCATGACTGAAAAGCGTGCTTATCATCCGCTCAATGCATTTATAATGGCTCGTTTGAAGCGGCTTTTACAGCTCAGCTCAGTTATTAATATATCTTTCTCTGAAATATTAATAGTTAAATTTATGACGCGCTCCACAGCATCACATGTTCCTCCTTTAATAATGTTAGATTAGATACTGGCCATAGTTGCTAGAACGAAATGAAGTAGAACGTTCACTCGGAAAAAGGAACGTCACTATCTATGCATATCTATGCCATCCTTCGCTAAAAGGATATCAACGTTAGCGTTTATCTGAAATATAGTATTCAACTATCATAAAACAGACGCCAAGTATGCACATTAAAATATGCAATTCACTACATATTCTCATGGTGATTCTCTAATTGAAGATTGAATATGCCGATCTATTGCATGATAGCTGTGACAAGTTATTTTATTTGGTGCGGAGCAACATCAATGGTCGTGATTAATCTGACAATATTTGATATTACGCAAACAAATTCACTACCCTATCATGATAAGTGTCTCTATCCCTATACAAAACGTTTGATTTCAATATTACTATGGATTTCCTGAAACAGTCTTAATTTTTTTGCCCGCTAAAATTTTTAACAAGCAAAAATTAGAGGAGTATTCATTATGATTGATGCATTGGCCCACTTTGCTAACTAATGGTACTACTATATATAACTGCAAAATCGTCAGTATACTACCATTTATTAAATTCCATCAAAAATGTTCAAGTCCAAAATAACAAAAGTGAGCAAACTATACCCTGGGAATATATATATATGTTTGGTACGTGCTATGTGTTTCATTTTTGTTGGCACATTCAGGTATGTAGCAAAAACTGAATGAACAGTCTAGACCACGAGCCTCGGTAGAAGCCAAATAAAACGATGCGATAAAAAGCTCAGGGGCTTACACTTTACACATAATTGCATATATATAATTATCTCCGTGTAATATATATAAGGGTATATATAATTATATTTATGCAGTCTATACAAGGGTATTTTGACTCCAATTATAAAGTATGATAGACTAAATGGTTGCATATATTGGAAACATTGATATATGCAAAAAGTAGGGCACTACTGAGTAGATTGCTATTATTTCTAGAAGATCGCCAAAGCAGAAATGTAATTACATAAAAACATTATTATTGGTTCAACATTGACTCTTTTAAAAGGGCAAAATAACTGTCCCGGGAATGTGCGGGAGGGCCATTATAATAGGTTCTTTGAAAAGATAGATATATCTAAATATTTTAAATTTTGCAATATTAATTAATAAAAAATTATGTTTTTATTATTATAATAAAAAAATTGTATTATAGGCTTTTTTATTAAATTTCAGTAGATTACTGCTAAAATGTTTTATATTATAAAAAATATTACATCTGGGTTGCCCTGGAATTTCTATTTTTACAGTTTATTCCGCAATGTTGACCCCTACAGGTCGGGAAGGTGAAGGACCAAGAAAATCAAAAAGTGCTTTAACCCCAAAAATGAAAGTACCGCTTTCAATCAGTGTTTTCAAATTGTATTGATGAGAAAAGAATATTAACCATCTTCATGTATGCGTGAACCTGCATTTATTAATACAACTTCTAAATAAATCTTTTCGTCACATAATTGTGTACAAATACTAAAAAAAACTTAGGTGATTTCCATGGCAATAAAAAATATCCAGCAGAATATCTTGAGGTAGAACATCCAAACTGTGCTTTTTTTTTTGAAATATATATATATATAATGTACGAAGATGATGACTAAATCATGCGACATTTTGGGGTCTTAGATGTAATTAGTTTAGATGGTTATGTCATGCACGATCCAACAGGTAACGGTATATTCTCACGCGTGATTTGGTAATTTTTGAGCATGGCTTTTGGTTTCGTCATAAAAAGCAAACCTTTATTTAGCAGCTCTTATACCTCTTACATGAAATTAAAATAATTTACCAATGAGCAACCAAAACATACTTGTAATACGTGATGATGAGGCATTTATTTTGAAAAGTTTTTGGAAGAAGGCTTAATGATTGATTTCGTTAGTAGCTGATCAGTTTAATATTGTATGATCAGCTGTAAAATTTAATTGCAAATCAGAAACCCACAAACCATGCAAACCAATCAAATAAATCCATAGGGATACACATGGTATCCTGGAACAGCACGTGAGCCAACCTAGCTGCTACTACTACATACATCTCACCCGAGATCTATTTATTCATTTTTGCGATGGAGTCACTTAGTTTCGGTTCATATCAGATGTCTTCCAATTTTAACAAAAAAAAGAGCAATTCTTTGTATTTGCTGGCAAATAACAACCGTGTCAGTCCGCAAAGTGCTTGGCAATTAAACCCGAGTCATTCTCCCAATATGTCTCCAAAGCATTTTACGCCT
>NAOQ01000660.1:0-20022 GCA_002751075.1 Ichthyophonus hoferi
GATAAGGTAGGATAGGATAAGGTAGGATAGGATAGGATAGAATATGGATATTTTAAAATTTAAGGTAGTGGAGGTTGAGTGAGGTATCATAATATAAAATATAATGAAACATAACATAAAAAAATATAATATAACAAAACATAATATAACAAAATATAATATAATACAATATAGGATAAATATAATATAATATAGCGCAAATATGATATAATATAATATAAATATAATATAATATAGTATAAATAGAATATAATACAGTGTAAATGTAATATAATATATAATATAGTATAAATATAATACATTACAGTACAAATGTAATATAATATAATACACTATAAATATAGCATAATATAGCATAAATATATAGTAAGATAGCCTTTTAAGAACTATACCGATAGCACGTACCTGTTGCTCGATAGAAACCTCGATGACTCAAAGATGACGCAGGAAGGGTTACTATATATGGCCATGGCCAGTAAATATATATGTTAATAGGGGTAAAGGGGCAATGATAAATATATGAGACGGCTCTCTCTCTCTCTCTCTCTCTCTCTCTCGAATATACTTATATTTTATGTACAGATAGGTAGGTAGAGGGTTTTATAAAATAAAAGGTAATAGAATATAGAATATTATGATATGCTATACAGTATAGTATAGTATAGTATAGTAGAGTAAAGTATAGTATAGTATAGTAGAGTAAAGTATAGTAGGGTATAGTAGAGTAGAGAATAGTAGAGTATAGTATAGTAGAGTAGAGTATAGTATAGTATAGTATAGTGTAGTAGAGCATAGTATACTATGTCGGTGTCTATATCTATATATTTATACGCACCAATCAAAACACAAAACACCTACCTGGTGGGTTCTGTGTGGTGGTAGTCAACAGATCAGCCAATAGGGATGAGGTAACTGCATTATTGTTAGTAGATAATTGGGGTAGGGCCTCAGAGAGAAACACAGGACTGGGTTTGGTTGGCTGAGATAGAGGATATTATATTATAAGATTAAGATACATATAAATAACCAATAATATACAACAGATAAAAGATAAGGAGGTAGAAAAGAATACGTAATATACAATATATAGTAGATAATAGTAATCGTGTAGGACTGAAAAAGAGAGATTATAAAAATAAAACATAAAAAATAAAAATAATATAAAGTCGAATATATTGGATAATACATGTTAAACTTTTATTAAAAAGATAGAATAGATTTGATAAGGAGGAGGAAAGATATATATTTTTTTTAAAAAAACAAATTGAATATATTTATATTATATACCTCTCCCGATTGGTCTACCTGTGCTAATGCCCATAGAAACTGAATCGCAGCTGGTCTATGTTGAAGAACGGTCTGGCAGATTTAACATTTAGAAGAGGGGTTACAAGAAAGGCTAAAGGGGTCCAAAAAATATGATATATATATGCATATATTGTATGTATGCATGTCTGTATGTATGTACGTATGTTTATTTGAAGATATACACAAATGGAAGGTATATTATTTCTATATATACATATGCCTACCTATATGTACATGTGCACTTATATATAGGTATATTACTATAGAAGTATATTACTATATAAGTATATTACTATATAGGTATAGCAGTGAGAGTAGAATATACTACGATATATCTATATTCAATGTACAGATGTGTAGGAGTCCATATGATCACCTTATTATAAATATACGACTTAACACGTGCTTATAAAAGGTGAGCTCTTTAATTAATTAATTACCTTTTTTGTCAGATTGCCATAAAACTCATCAAATCTGACAGCGTCCTCTGTTCTCTTACTACGCACCACTGTAAAATCGAATGTTAATTGGTATATTAAATAATTAAATGTATAGCCAATTACATACATAAACATTACCTAGTACATGTCCATTTTTATCTCTCTCACTTAATTGGACAACTTAAATTGCCATTCAATATTTTAATATTAAATGGCACTCCACAAAAACTAATCACTAACGTGTATGTATGGCACATGACATAGTGCCGTTCCGCCCCTAAGGCCCACCCTGGAATATCTAAATATAGAGATACGGGATATACTCCAGCAATCAGTAACATAAGCTCTAAAAACATTAAGGCCCAGTTTCACTGAATAAAATATACTTAAATAAGTCTATAAAGGCCTGTCCATACAGAGTGAGGGTGTAAAAACAAGTCCGTGTGTATATTCTCAATTATAGCTAAAGCTATAGCTTTATTTAAACACATGACCATAAGTACGGTTAAACTCTTACTTTTCTAACAGCTGGGACTATATGTAAACATTTAGACAGTCATTTATACATACATACATATTGTTATATTATATTATATTATATCCTACCATATATTACCATATAATACCATACTATATTACACTATATTATATTATACTATATTATACTATATCATATCATATCATATTATAATATATGATACTATATTACACTATATTATATTATATTATATTATGTCATATTATACCATATTATACTATACTATATTATATTATATTATGGCATATCATACCATATTATACTATATTGTATTATATTATATACATACGTGCTCTTTTAATTAGCTCTGCCTGGTGTATATCATCATTGAGAAGAGGGCCGCCCAACCGACTGCATGATAAAATCCCAATGATAATATTGAATATAAATAACTTTATATATATTAGTATATATGAAAATCTGTATAACACATTATATATTACATTGTATATCTCATATTGCATACTATATACCATACACTATATAGTATACCCTACCCTATACCCCTATACCTATGTACCATACACTATACCACCAACCTGCAATAAACACTTGGCACTTTCCTCTAGCGCAAGTATAGATGTAGTAAATATTACAATAAAATATCATACCATATCATATCATATCATACCATACAATACAATATCGTATACCTATATATACCCCTATACCACCATATAAAATACCAATACCTACCTTGTCAGTAATTTGACGGCATAGTTCACAGTGGATGCAATAGCCTCTAAAGAGGTAAATCAATGTGTTAGAAGTCATCAATATACTATCACCCTACCCAAATCTAAGTCATATTATTTGTCTACAACCGACTTTGCTCTAAAATATATGTGTAGATAGGGATAGAGGGGTGGATGGATAGATGCAATATGGTAGGGTATGATAGGGTAAGGTAGGATTTGGTATGGCGTGGTAGGATATAGTATGGTATGAGATGGCAGGACAGGATATGGTATGATGTAAAACATAATACATAATATACAACATAACACATATACGCCCATACGTACACATATATATATATATATAACTTACTATCATCTCTACTATTCAGTAACTTCTGACATAGTCGTAAAATTATTTGAAAATTTTCCTTCTCTGAGTTCATGCTTCGCAATATAGCACAAGTAGCTTACCTAATGATTATTGTTGGTTAACTTATAAACTTCTATTAAAAGTGCAATACTAAATACTAATAAACATATTTGATTTGGTGTTGTGTGTTCTACGGAGGCGTGTATAGGTACATATATTATATTAATTCCTTTTATATAAATACGTGTAGTTATATTATTAGTGTGTATACGTATACATATTTTCTCTTTCTTATTTTGCTAATTTTTATTTTTACGTTTATAGAGATATATATTATGTCTTGAAATGAATATACAATGTGGACTATATAAGAGTAGGGTTTTCCCTAATAATTAAGATTAGTTCTAAAAAATATTCTTACTATCAATTGAACAAGCATATGTATTTTACAGTATATATATAAGTATAGTTATGAGCGTGTTTAAGCGTTTGCATATTATATTTCATGTATGCATGTATGTATGTATGTATGTATGTATGTATGTATGTATGTATGTGTGCGTGTGTGTATGTGTGTATATAGGTAGGTAGGTATGTGTATATATGTATGTATGTATATATGTATGTATGTATGTATATATATATATAGGAATGTATGTATGTGTGTGTAAATATATATGTAATGTATATATATAGATAGGTACGTAGGTAGGCAAGTCTGTAGATAGGTACGTAGGTTATATAATATTAATCTTACCTAGTGATGAATTTTAGGCCGATGGAGCAACTAAGTTAATAGACTTAATAATAATAAAACGTATTGTGTATATTATAGATTATATAATGGATATATACATAAGTGTGTTGTGTTTATGTTGTTTGTTTTGTATGGCATGTACGTATATTATATTAATGCGCCTAACACCATAATTATTTTTTAGAGACAAACTTCGGAAATGAAAGCAATTATCATACTAATAATAATAATAAATAAATAAATAAATAACAATAACAATAACAATAATGATAAAAACTTTTAACAATACTACTAATAATAATATAATAATAATTGCAATGATAGTAGTAGTAATAATAATAGTAATATATATTAATATTGGTATGTTATTATCATTAATTGTCCGTTAGTCGATCGATCTTGGATAGGAATGTAGATGCGATTATTGTTTGCATCATAATGGTTGCCCTTTAGGGGCGGTTAATCGAAAGATAATTACAAATATTTACCAATCCATCGGCACCTAATCAACGATTAAAGAAAAATATGCAAGATTGGCTGGGCATGAAACTAATAATAGTAGTAGTATTAATAATAATAATAATAATAATAGCTCTAATAAAGATAATAAGAATTTTAATAATAGCACTAATAATAATAATAAAATTATTATTATTATTAATAATATTATTATTATTTTAACACTGTATATGCTCGTTAATTTGTCGATCTTGTACAGAATGTTCATCCTTAGGCATTTCAGATCATATATTTGCAGTTCAAATTACTAATTGTTTATGCATAGTCTAAAGCAAGTCCAGCAGTCTTTATTGTTGTCTTAGCAGCCTTGCAAGTGTTAAAAGGGAGACTACGCAGTCCTTATCTGTGCTGGGGCAACTTAGAGTCTTGTCTAATCAAAGAATAACATCATGATCATCTCTGCTTATCTCAGGACAACTGATCCCCTGTGGGACCCTTTGGGAGTCTCACTGGGTCATAAGCCAACACCTGTCTGCCCAAATAACAACGCTCTCCCAGTTTTATCAACTTTATGATCTAGTTTTCAATTTCTGCTAATCTATTTTAATAATGAAAATGTGTCTTAGCCTATCTGTACTCTGTATATGCAAAGGGACACGTTAAAACATCCTTTAATTCAGTATCCCCTCAATTTTAAGTAGAGTTAAAGCACACACAAAGATTGAATCCTTCTCTTTTTATTTAAAACGCACATGTTGAAACCAAAACGTTCACTGCACTTTTAGACTGCATTCTTATTCTTTTTCGTTAATATATTTACGTATTACTAAAAGAAAAAAGCGTTCATTTCTAGTTACGTTTGATAAGAATTATTTGTGAATAATTAATGTTTTTTATTAGTTTGGAGGAGCATGGCACTGTAAGGTCGATAATTCAATCAGCTTGTAGAATAATCTAAATTACAGTTACTGCATATAGAATACATTTACAATTAAGAAGCTAAAGGTTTCGATATCTATCAATAAGTAACATGAGACTCAGGAGAAGCTAAGTAGAGTTTTAGCCTGCCGACTACCTCACGAAACAGCCAGATCGAACTCAGTATAATAGATGCTATTTTTATTTCCAATAATACAATTACACTTATGATGATTGTGAAGATAATATAAATTCATTGTATTTTGCCTGCTAAATAAGCAAAGTCCGGCTTCAATTTTTAATTAGTTTAATCTTTTATTAATTAAAAACCTATCACAAAGCACACTTATAGCAACAAAGGTAGTTAAAGGCAAACAATATAATTTAGTGCCACATATCGATTGTTCCAGTATGTGGTAAGAGTAATAGAATATTGTACAACTTCTAGATGGTAATCAACCATCTCTACTGGACGTCTATTAGCTAATAAAACTCTAATAAAACATATAAACTGTGCCTAGACTGGATCTGGGCACGCGTTTTTATTCATAAACGTGATCTATTAATTTATCCAAATAGTTCAGTTATATATCGGCTCAATCTAAGCGTTAGATTTCGATGCATATTAGAAACGGATAATTAAGTAAACTACTTCTCACAATAGTCAAAAGCGGACAATAGAGGTTAATATAAATAACTGTGATTCCTTGTGGTTTACTTTTTTTGAAAACATGCCTTTGTTTTGTATGACTTTAAATGTAATTGTGTAATTCATAGTAATATAATTCATGTTAATTTAGGGTTACTTAGAATTCCCAATAGATGCTACAAATTTACAGAGCAAGTTATTATTAGCTATAGCGAAATCCAATCATATAGGCGTATACGTATACACAGATTGAAACCCAATCAGATGGTTTGTACGGTTTATGTATTTGGCAAAATCTCCCGTTTTTAGCATCATTGAATATATTCTAAACGATAACTATTCCAGCGACCATACACTCCAACAAGATACATTAATAACCTATTGTATTGTCTTTGCACTGGTGGTGATTATTCCTAACTGTAAATGCAGCAGCACCATAAGAGAGTGGCTCCACAAACTGCCAAGGCAGCTGAAGAACTATACTAGGAGCTGACTAGTTCTTAATAAACTGTATTGAGATACTCTCCAGCACCTAAGAGAAAGCGTATATCTAGGTAGAATCAAAAACCAATTAGAGACCCCGAAACCTGTGAGCAAATTAATAGAATTACTTCAGGTTACTGTAGGGTTATGGTCCCTGACACACTTCCACTGCGTCGTTCTGCTATGCTATTGCACCACTTGTCTGCTACTCTTAGAAGCATGCATGTTTACTACATAAAACTAGAGAATGAGCCCGCCTTAAAATAAGCCATTAGCGACAACACGCCACCCAAACGGCCTAAAACACGCTCAGGCCTAAGCAGCCTACATCACTTTGTTATAAAATGCTGTATCACTATGTCGCATAAGTAACTGCAGCCCAGTTCTTTATTACTTCATTGAACATGAGTACTGATTTGGCATCGCATGACTGTTGCAACAACAGATTTTCTCATGTTTAGACATTTTGCACACATCTACAAACCAACCTAGTTCAAAAGACAAACTTAAGCCCACGCAAAATTATGGAGCCGCCAACCCGTGCTAAAGTTCCTAACCTCACAGACTTGTATGCCAACATAACGGACTTTTCATAAAGAACAAATATGTATATTATATCAATTCTCTCGCAGCAGAGATGACATCCTCAACCTGCAGCCCACATCTAAAAGAGAACTGATAGGATTACAAGACACTAGTCCACGCGAAGTACAAGAAAAACGTATTTGACTCTATATTTCGAGCACAAACTTCAACCCATGAAACAACAAGGGTTGCGTGAGAAATTTTATTCAAAAAAGGTCTACAGCTGGAACACCATTTTGAATGAGGTACTGCTGCTAACAACCTATTTGGTTCTAGCTTGCTTTCTTTTAAGAATCAAAAAACCAATTTGAAAAGACACCGAAGCCTGTGGATAAGTCATTGGAACTACTGAAAATTGCCATACTTTTTTATTGCTTTATTTCTTTCAGTTTTATAAATTTATACAACGTATTTTGGGTATGTATGCATACACAGAGCCATATATACTTCGTGTTATAACATTAATATTATTTATGTAGCAACTAATTTACGCACAAATTGACGCTTAGACTCTGCAGCCTGGGATCCACAAGTCATATGAGCGTCATAGTACAGAATCTTTTTATCATCAGAAAGGTAGCGACACTCGTTAATAGTAAACCTTCCTGTCTTTTCTTTCATCTCGCTTGATAGTTTTCCATTCTCATACTTTACCAGGCGAATAAAGTCAACAGAAAACGCCTCATCATAATATACAGTAGGTTTGCCGCCAAGTTGAAATCGTAAAGTCTTCTCAACAAATGTTGTATAAAGATGTTTCGTTAGTATATCCCCCTCAATTGTAAAAGTTATATCAACATTCAACTTAGTCAACATGGTTCTAATGTTCGTATTGACACCAGCCAAAGCGAGCTGGGCAGAGCCGAGATCGCCGGAGTTCTCATGATCAAGAGAAAAGGTACCCACAAAATCTTGTAGAGTAGTAGCCATGTTAGTTATGTTGTTGTGAAGGGTTACAGAGAAGTCTACGATACTGAAAGCAAAAACGACTTAGTATAATTTAAGATGAATGCATATGCTGTTTATATAGATTTTTTCTAACATTTATCAATATAAGTGACAATGATTGGGTACATATAATTTGGGTTACCGTAAATAGGTTGGTAGGGGGTTGGATTATGCTTTCAGCACATCCTATTCATGCTTAAAGATTGTCTTAAAGCATATCCTGATTTGATAATATATATCTATATCTTTCCATATCCACTTATAGATATTGTATATATATGTATTGTTAAAACAGGAATATTTCATTAATTTAGGTATTTCTTTATATAGCTATAGATATTAAATATTATTGGCAATTATTATTGTATGAATGTACCCACCACACACCATACTGTATGTTAAATATTCCTGAGGTGATACGTGGATACGTGGGTGTTGCCCATTTGTTTTTAACTTGACGTTACTTTAAAGCTGGAAATGTTGATCGTTCAAATGCAGATTTGAAAACAGTGTTTCAGTGTAATAAAAATGAGTCTCCACACGTAGAGGTTAATGGATGGATGAGGAATTGGGGTGAAATGTTTTCGGTATTTTTGAATCGTTGACTTAATAGAATTATCAGGTTTTGTGGCCATGATAAGTTATATAAGCTGAAATGGCTTAATATTATATAGTTGCAGGATCTCTACCATTGGCTGGTTCTATTTGAATAGGATCTGGGATTGCCGTTTAACACCAATAGATTGCACTAACCATCGTGAACTGTCTTCCGTCTTTTCGTCATAACCATGCCAAGGTTCATTTCATTTTCCTTTTTCTTATGTTTTCTGCTCTATGTGAAATAATTAGTCTTAGCAAGGAGAAGTGTTAAAATATGAATATTTAATTAATTTTGGTATTTCTTTATATAGTTAGTTATAAATATTTAATATTATTGGCAATTATTATTGCATATATGTAGTCTGAAAACATAGTGTAATCTATTGGGCTAAATGGCAATCCCAGACTCTGTCAAAATAGAACCAGCCAATGGTAGAAATCCTGTAACTATATATTAAGCCATTTAGATTATATGTTTTGGGGTCCAGACAGCATTGCTTGCTCCGGTATCCTGCCTAAGACAAGTCCTGCTGACTTGTTTAGTAATAAAAATGCCTTAGCATATCTGTACACTCCGTATATGCAAAAGGACATGTTAAAAAAAAACCTTAATTTGATATTCTCTCTCCCTCTAAACGAATATAGGTCACAGGAACGCTCGTATCTCTACTTATTATTCCCAACACATGAATATTAATAGCATGTACAAGTACACTTCATGCCTGTATTCATATTGAATGTCGGCTAAATACCAATCAGTCTACCTGGACTACATGAAAGATACCATCAAAGTAATGTTGTATTTTATACCGCATTTCCATCCAACATCCTTCGGATAAATACTGGTAAAAATTTTTATAATATCATAATTTCTACTAACTTGTTTAATAATAGAAATGGATGTGCATATTTTTACTCCGTTTATGGCAAGGGACACGTTACAACTCCATTACTCGTTATTCCTTAAATTATAAATGGATATAGGTTACAGAATATACCAGTTTCTAATCTTGGACAATAAATTATTATCAAAATTAGAAATTTCAATCCTGTATAGAAACCAATCTCTTTACAAAAAAAACAATTTTGCCTCAACTAAATAAGCTCGTAGTGATAATATCACTTTATTGGCACATTTATTGTATGACAGCATATTGGGTGGTTCATAACCTACCAGGTGGTTGTGAGATGACAGGTTATAATATAAACAAGTCTAGAAGCCCTGTCTCAGCCATTCTAAACATGTGGTACATGTAATATATAATATTTTATCTGAATATTTACTATGTAGATTTGAAAAATAATTTCTCTATAAATGATACTTATCATTGATTAATTAGTGGCAGATAATTAATAAACGGAACATATTTTATATTCTAGTATAAATAATTATCTAATTAATTGAATAATCATTGTAACGTATTATCCTACCACTTGGTATTCAATTGCTTATTGCTCATTATTTCTCCCTGAAATGCTGGCAATTTATTATTATGACCCACCTAATTTTAGAGAAAAACTAAATGCAATGTACAGTTAATGTAAAACCCAATATTTTCTATTTAAGGTTCATGTGACTGTCTATTTTTTATTAATAGCCAATGATTATTTACTATTATTGTTAATAACATATATCAAGATAGGTTTTGATTCAGATTCTTATATTTAATCTTACTACTAACTAGAATACTCGAGATGCAAAACACTAGGATAATCTGTATTGTATTTTATGGAAATAGTTCGTACTTGCAAGGTGCGATCTCAACACGCGGCATGCAGTGGTCATTAATAACCCACCTGCCAAAAATACCCCATTAATATGGTAATTCCGATTGGATTGGTCGCTGGGACAATCCCATTCATCTTCGTTTAAAACTCCAATGTGATAAGCTTAGCTAGTAGTACCTTACATCATGAATTTTAATTAGGCATGATGCAATCTAATAAATTAATGATCGGTTCTGTGGTATTTTATCTTTACGTTTATAAATGCTATATTTAGGAAGTATTTCAAGATAAGATACTGTTTGGGATTCTAGATTCTGCAGGGACGATGAATAAGACCATAGTTTTTATCTTAAGCTCTCTGTTTACAATAGTCGGCTGTCACCCAAAACCTGGGGGAGACAATTACTACGCAGGCTGAAACCGAAAATTCAAAAAATGGGTATTATTGAATCTAAAGTTATAAAAATGTATTTATTTTAGATTGAAAGAATGGTGCCATGGGCTTGCATTCGTGTTAGGGATACCTAACACCATGTTATTACTTAAGATCTGGATTAACTATTAGTGATGTTCGAATTTAATTGGCTACGACTATAAATTTTACAAAATTAATCAACAGTTAAGTCAGGTGTTAAGTTATGCCCTAAAGTATCACACACATATATATATATATATATCTATATATAATAGATAATACACGCCCTCTCTTACACCATATTTATCTCAATTTTTTATTGAAAGCGGATCAGAAAAAGCTAAGAGCTGCCTCCCTCTATTGCTAGCCCAGCAAGAGAAACTTCTCTACAACACCTATTTGGAGCCCCTGTACCTGTGCATAAATCGTTAGACTACCGCAGGTGGCTCTAACTAGTGATAATGTTCAAGTTTAGTTAATTACGATTATAAATTCTACTAAGTTAATCAGGCTTTTTAGTCTGATGTGTTAAGTTAGTACTGTTCTAAATCATATATATAATTCTAAGGCATTTGTTCTAAATAGACAAAGTATCTGATGTATTGAATTCTATTTAACTACTGAAAATAAAACTAGTATCTGTTGTATTATAGTTTTTTTATTTAACGTACCGTGTATTTTTTTTCTTCTAGTTGGTCTAGATAGTTATCAATAGGTAAGGGAAAAGCAAACGTCTTTATGACTTCTGCTTGTTTAACGCAATTGTTCACTATATAAGTATTCTCTAATAGTTTGTTTGCATCAGGTTTGACTAGTTGGCCTTCTAGTAAAGAATCTGGATGATAAATTTCTACCACTTGAGAATCAAAGATATAATATAAATGATTAATAAAACAAGTGAAATAAATTTCTGCAAAAGATTTTGTTGCAAAACTGTTAACTCCGAGTGAACAAGTAGTTCGGCCGAAGTTCTGGAGACAAGCGGATCATAAAATAATTGGATTAGTTGATTAAATAACGTTCTTAACCAGATAAAGTTATTGGTCAATACAATATATAGCATGTGAGCATTTACATAAAGATGCCAAAGTGCCATTCAAATGAGGGCCCAATAGTATTGCATCATCAGACAAGATCAGATAATTCTAATAGACCTCAGTGGTCTTCTGTGAATTATATTAGTCAATAACGCCCCTTACGATCGGTCCCGTTTACATGATGAATACAGTTACGATCGACACTCACAATAAACAACGGTCAAAAAAGGATGAAAGGGAAAGGAAATAACTATTAAATACCCCGGCACACCTGGGCATACATGGCGATTCCACATACCTGTATGCGTATACAATACTGATGTGGGAAAATACGAATACGCTCGTGACACAAAACTTTGCATTCAGTTATTATTTGTTAACCAATATCATAATATATATATAGTCCTACTATACAAAACTCAATTGGAGACCCCGAAGCCAGTAGAAAAGTCACTAGGACCACCCCATATTTTTATAGATTTTAACATATGTTGATAACTGAAAACTGTAAAAGCTACAACAACAATAAAGTTGTTGTTTTGTTTTTTTTGTAAACTTATCATATACGTATAATAATGAAACACCAATAGATATACGTGTAAAGGTTTTATTAGTTTGTTGTTTATAGGAAATATTTAGTTGCCGGACCAGTAGTTCAGATAACAATTTCCTATTTAACTTAATAGGTAACTATAACCAAATGTCAGAAACGTGGTAATAATAAAACAGGATAATCTATCTAAGCGTGGTGAAAAGCCCAGTTCCAACAATATTTGCCTTTCCAATAAAAGTACTCTAAAGGGATCCAATAATAACGCTTTTGGAAAGCAGGTCGAGATATCTGTTGGCATGCTATTTAGATCGATTACGTTATTGATCTAGGCTTTGTGAATCCCGTAATTGTAATTTTTTTCTAAAAATATGTGCATGTATACTACAGTTATTTTATATGTAGGAGTGTATGTGTCTTTGCTTTGCGTCACAAACTTGCCTACCTATCACTATTTACTTAAACCTGTTAAAGATGTCATATGTCGATTGTTCTGGTATGTGGCGAAATTAGTTAAATATTGTTAAACCTCCATGAAGTAACTAACAATCTCTATTAGAAGTCTATTAGCCAATACCAACTCCAATAAAATATATAAGTTGGGCCCAAACTAATTTTGGGCATAGGTTTTGGTTCAAAAACGTAATGTACAAATTTATCTAAATAGTCATGTTGTACATTAGCTCAGTGTATGTTAGATTTTGGAGTATGTTAGAAACAGATAATTAAATAGATTACCTGTTACGGAAAATAATGCAAAAGAAGATTGAAAGAAAAAATTCTGTTTGCATATACAAATGGGAAAGAAGACAATAACACAAAATAATTAATATTTTTGCATATGTTAAATCATACCAAATTTTTTGATGACTGTATTATGTTCAGTATCATGTCTTTAACACTTTAATTCAGAGACTAACAAAGTCATAGCTGGCATTACATAATATAGCAATCTGTGGCAGTTCTATTGACTTGCTTACAAGATTTGAGGGCTTATAACAGGTATTGTTTAGAAGTATCTCTTGCTGGGCTAATAGTAGAAGCAACTCTTGGCTCTAATCCACTTTAAATAAAAAGTTGAAACTGGTGTTCTATAAGAAAAGGCGTGTATGATAGTTCTATCCTTGGCTACTTAGAGAAATTCTTGTGCAATGATTTCACAACAATTGTACACATTCACTTACACACTCATTTACGCAAAAATTGACACTTGGACTCGGCTGTATTGTCTCCATAGGTCATAGTGGCGTCCTGATACATAATTTTCTTATAATCAGATAGATATCGTGATTCGTTAACAACAAACTTACCATTCTTTTCCTTTATCTCAGATATTAGTTTTCCGGCAAAAAACTGAATGGCACGGCTAAAATTTGCAGCAAAAGCGTCATCATAATACTCGGTTGGTTCCCCTCCCAGGTTGAATGTAACAGTTTTAGTAACAAACGTAGTAATAGTTTTTAAAGTAAATTTATCACCCTCGATAACGAATTCTAAGTCAATGCAAGCTTAGTCAGTGCAGCTCTCTTGAAAAAGTTAACACCAGCGAGAGTGAGGTGAGCTGCTCCAAGATCACCAGAATGTTGACGACCCAAAGAGTAGGCCTCAACATAATCTTCGACAGTAGCCACCATTTGGTTTAATATCAGATAAAAAGAACAAGCGTGGAATTTCAATAAAAGTAAAAATAGTAAACAATGAATCGAGATATGTGGTTATTTATTTCATATAGTTTGGTTCAGAAGAGAAAATCAATCAGTTGGATCAAATGCTGATAGATATATCTTATTGGATTATGTAGAATCTTGTTCCTTATCCAAGATGATCGATCAAAATTGAACTAACTAATGGCAGAGGTTCTACAACTATATAATAAGCAATTTCAGATCATATATGGTCCAAAAACTCTTTGCCTGGGCATCCTAGCCAAGACGAAGTTCTACTGGCTTGTTTAATAATAAAAGTATGTCTTAGCATATCTGTCCTACGTGTACGCAAAGGGACACATTAAAGCGCCCTTAATTCAATATTCCTACTCCTAAACAAATATAGGTCACAGCAACACTCCTGTCTACTTATTATTCCCTACAAAATCCATCAATTGTACCGATTGAAATTAGTGTTTTATAGCGTCTTTCTGTATGATCCCAAGTCTCAACTTATAAAGGATACTATTTTATATTAATAAAGACTATTATTGTGGCTATATACTGTTTAATGTATACTATACACTATACACTACACACTATATATATATCATATATAGTATACTATCTATATATCGCAATAGGGCTTTAGATATAGTTAAAGCAACAACAGTTGTTGATTTAATTGTCGAAATAATAATAATAATTTGCTAATTAGTATGGATTTTTTCTCTCTCTTGTATGGTATAAAATAACTAAGATATACGGGCGCATTTAAAGTGTGAAAAATCGTACAATAACTTCATTTGATATCGCGAATGGAGTTACCATTTATTAATAAATAAAATCTTGACTGTGTTTATGTTACTATTCTCTATTGGCTCATTTATGCAGTTTGTTTCTTGCCATATATTTAAAATATATGACTCGGAGCATTACTGCACTTGATATAATGGTTACTAACGTATCTTATTGATATTGATGTATAGTAGCTGTAATAATTGTCGTTTTGAAGATATGGTGTCAAAAACAAAAGATTTTGCTAAACAGATATTGGGTAAAAACCATATGATTGGCTTTCGGTAAGGTTGGCTCAGCGAATAATAAATTGCTATGCGATTCTGTAGTATCTACTGGATCATGAATTACATTATTATAGATTACACATTTACATCTAAAGTCGTGCAAAACAGAGACCTGTTTGCATCACACTTGACATAATGATGCAATACTGTATTAAATATATTAAAATGAAAACGGAGTTAGAAAATTGCTATGTGTTGAAGAATTTCACCCACCACTAGTATTTAACTGAAAAATTCGTAATGTCTTGTACAAAAATTCTTATTTTTATACAGCATTGAACCTCTAAATGTTAAGAAAGTGAGTCTTAAATATTAATTAATGACAATTAATTAGCCTAATGATGTTACAAATTGTATATAATTAGGACTAGATATTACATTAGATATGCCTTTGTGATAAGAACATAAGATATTATGTGATTTATAGAATTGTTAGGAAGAAAGACTATAAATGGTTAGGATTTACGTAAACGCAAAATAAAGCAATCATTGGTTCTATATATTTTTAGGAAAAAAAGTCAACAACAAGAATATACACGAGCCAGTAACCATTTTTGTAACTAGTTATTATAATAGTATAAAATACAATACAAAACAAAACAATACAATACAATACAATACAATACAATATATTGCTATGCTACAATTTCCCGCCAAAATTTAATAGGAAGTGACTCCAAAGGGACCATAAAGCGGTTTGGATGTATGTGATGCTATACCAATTTCAACGTTTATTTAACAACGACTACATTTCAATTGCCTTTTTTATTGTTTCCTCAGAGAAGCCTGTAATTTTCGGTATCTTAAAGTACCTTCTATATTTATTTTAAAATTATGCGAAAATATTTTATTGACCCGTAACATAAGTTGGCATAAAACATGCTTGCGTTTTAATTCTGAGCACAAGCTAAAATTATAACTAGGTCAAATAATTCGGATTAATTGTATATTATAATATATATGAGTATGCGGTAAAACATGTTGTGTTATAAGAAATATTTGGTTAGAAATTCAGGAATATGTGTTTGAGTATGTTTATTTGTTTTTTTTTAAAAAAAAATATATAAACATTGTTATTGGAAGTAAAATTAGTATCTGTTGTATCGAGTTCTATCTGGCTGTTGCCGTAAGTTATTCTATTAGTTGATTGCATTAGCGACATTGTAGCACCAAGCTCCGAATCCATAATAAACATTGACTTTTCACAAAGAATCTCCGGCAAACTTACTAAGAATGAAGGTCTTTTCTTTCTATTAATCAGTGAATATAATAACAATAAATAATAAATAAAAATAATGAACTGTAAACGGGTGGGTAGTGAGCACACTTTGGTTTCAACTATTGTTGATGACAGTCTAAAATATGTGCAAGACGTAGACAACATGAGGTGATTAATTACGTATATACAACGTGTGATTATTCCTTTGCATCTTACATCTAATTGGTAACGATTTTTATGTACCTAGCGAATAATAAAAATTAACTTTGGTTGAATTGAATCCGTCTCAGAATAGTATATGTGATTCGCGGATAGTTATGGTTAAAGGCTGCCCAAGTAGTCTATAATTGGTTTCAATGAACTGTGCATTTCTAATTGTATTAGACTTATTTATTTATTTCTACATGATAGGGCAGTGTTGTCATAATAGTTGTTAATAAGAAAATTGTTGCAAGACCGTCAACTCCAAAGGCAAACGCGGTACAACCCGACAAGCTGGTAATAAGTGGATCATGAAATGATTGGGCTAGCCATTGCTGCCTCTATCGCTAACCCAACCAGAACATTTCTAAATAGCACCTAATTGGAGCCCCGGAAGACTGTGGGCAAGTCTACCAGATTGCTATACTACTGGATAATATTTTTGTGTCAATTTCTACTACACTCTAAATTGATAAGTATGAGAGATAGATGTATTGGCACAAATAATAGTTATTTTGCAACTAGATAACAATAAAACAATTATCAAAGCGCTTAATAATAGTAGTATAGAATGTAGTGACCAATGAAAGCCAGAAAATCACATGGGCCGTAATTAGAAATTAGTGTACGTTACATTAACAGTGTATTACATTTGAGGTTTTTCTGAGATGAGGTAAGGTAAGTCACAATAGAGAAAATTGTGAACAATATGTTAATCATTGAGAACTTAATGAATAACTAAGAATATCTATCGGATTGGAAGCTATAATAGATTTGTGAAAAGCAACTATAATAGGTTCTTGATCTAATACCTTATTGGCTCCAAAACCGGATTTCCACTCCTGACTATCGTATCTATGTTTTTACTCTTTTAAATAGTAGTAGTAGTAGTAAAATTAGTAAAACTAAAATTATTCTTATTATTATTATTATTATTACTATTATTCTTATTATTATTAATTATACGATGCAACACTTATATTTTTAATTTTCTATCCCCAGGTGTCCGTTTTATTGTTACAACACATCACGGCTCCTCGCTGCATCAATTATCATTACACTATTTTAGAGCTACAGGTGTCTCTCTACGTTTGATTGATGTTTGTCATATGCTAGTTGACCATATTACACCACTTATTATATATCTTTACCTGCATGAAAACCCTTCTGTGTTACATATAGTATGTATAAAACTAGCATATAACCCGACTAAATGAATAATAGACATAAATCTAAACATTTTCAGTAACTTTATTTTCTAATTTAGCTATACTATTTATACTATTCGTTTTACTACAGTAGAGTATGTTCGAATACTTAAGGAAAAAAAAATTATGCAAGAAGACATGTTTCAACACTATTATTTAATTGGCTTCCCTATCATCCATAGCTTTCTACATAAACAGCATAATGCGTTCACTTATATCAATTCTCTTTTGCTTTTGTACCTTAGGCTTCTCTTAAACCCTTTACAGCAACATAACCAATATGGCTACTAGCGTGCAAGACTTCGTGGGCACCTTTTCTCTTGATCGTCATAACTCCGGCGATCTCGGAGCAGCCCACCTTAGTCTGGCTGGTGTCAATATGATCAAGAGAGCCATGTTGACTAAGTTGAGTGTTGACGTCAATTTTTCGCTTGAGGGAGATGTTCTTGTTGAGCATGTTATGACAACATTTGTCAACAAGACGGTTAAGTACAACCTTGGCGGTGAGCCCACTAAGTATTACGATGATGCATTTGCCGTTAACTTTTCTCGCTTTGTGAAGTTTGAAAATGGTAAGCTAACATCAGAGATAAAGGAAGAAAAAGGAAGATTCGTTATTAACGACAGTCGGTACCTTTCTGATGACAAGAAGATTATGTACCATGACGCTACCCTAACCTATGGAGGCAAAACTGCCGAGTCCAACCGTCAATTTGTGCGCAAATAAGCTGACACATGAATAATAATCATTGTTCTTGTACTGTTCGTTGTATAATGTTATGATGCTATAATGTGAGGTATATATGCCTTTGTGCATACCTAAATTCGGTGGCATACATTAATGAAACTGTAAAAAATGAGACAATAAAAAAGTGATCCACAAGGAATCGCGCTTATCTATATTTAATTATTTTGTTTTCTTTTGATTAATTTTGTTACTTTGAGCATGCTATTATAGTAATTGGTTTTTCAATTAATAAGAAATTGAACTAATTAAAGTTAAATGCTGGAGTGTGCTTAATGATTAAATACAACGCATTAGTTTTGATATTGGCCTTACGCTCACTATAAGTGAATATATATAAGGAATAAGAAGATTAGAAACAATGAGGCAAGTGCAGTTGTGACTATTCCTGTAGATAGTAATATGGGATATGTTGGAAGAGCCGTCTATTGAAAGCGAATCAGAGCTAAGAGCTGCTTCTTTTGCTAGCACAGCAAGCGACACTGCTAAACAACACCTTATTGGATCTACCGAAGCCTACGGACAAGTTAATAGAACCGCGCCACAGATTATTATAGGATATGATAATAAAATAGAAAATTAAAATATAATGTATTATGACATAGTATGGTATAGGTAGATTAGTTCTACCCCTGAACAATCCTAATTAATAGATAAATGAGTGAAAAGGATATATAAAATTATTTAATTTATCTTACAATAGTTCATAGATTGGGTTAGTATGTAGTTATCAGATTGAATCCAACATATATATATATATATAATTATGCTAACACCGGGGTCACATACAAAGTCGCAAATCTATGGGAAGGCTGTATATGGTAGGTAGGTGGTGCTAATTTTTGATAATATTTTGCGCCTCAAACAGGTCTTTGTTTTGCATGACTTTAGATGTAAATGTATAATCTATAGTAATTTAATTTATTATCCCGTTAATTTACGGTTATTTGGAATTTCCAGTAGATACCTCAGAATTGCATAACCATCTATTTATCGTTGAACCTACCTCAGCGAAATCGAATCACACAGTTTGTACGCAATATCTGTTTAGCATAATCTTCCGTTTTTGATACCGCTGAATATCTTCAAAACGATAACTATTACAGCTACCATGTACTCCAATAGGATATATTAGTAGCCTAGTCTACTGTCTTTGTATTGATTGCAATTATGCAGTAACGCCCACAAGAGGCCAGGTCAACACATTCCTCTAAAGCAGCAAGAGAATTTTGTCAAAAACAGGCTAGTTCCTAATAATTATGATTGAGACACTCGTTAGCACCTAAAAGAAAACATCTAAAAACAAATTGGTGACCCTAAAGTTTGGTTAGATGTCACCAAAACTACCACTAATTGCTATAATTTATTTTAATAGCTTAAATCTACCATGAACGTTTAAACTAAGCGTTTTGATGTAAAAGACTCACGGAGATTGCATAGATTTTTATAAAAT
>NAOQ01000661.1:2535-13139 GCA_002751075.1 Ichthyophonus hoferi
GGTCCATGGCATTTTACATTAAAAAAAGGTATGATAGAGTGATAGATATTGGAATTATTAGTAGAATTGACTATACTTTTATTAGAACAAAAATGAAATAAAAATACCCTATATTATAATCAATGTCATTAATTGCAAACTAATTACTTTGAATGTTGTAAATGGGGGCTAATCGCTGTTTAGTTGCAATTTCGACTCTCGCAAATAGACCAAAATTGCACAGATACACTAACGTGATTGGGGGTCCAGGTCGAAGAACAAACCAATAAACATGGCTCTAAAACTATATATGGATTAAACAGTGAACCAATGATTGTAAAGTTACTGAGGTGGTCATTGAAAAATTAAACGGTGTAAACCATATTCCATTGGGTAGTTAATCGTCATTGCTGTTATCATCCAATCATTTCATTTTCAAAAAGCCGTTGAGGTATCCCTAACCACTTCCTTACAACCGCATTTACTTGAAAGGGGTTATGATAGAAGTGAAATATTACCATATATAGGTAGGATATGGGAAAGACGCCTATTGATATGCGAGTAAGTTTTACTATAGACTAGATGTATATATACATAATAGGCAGTATGGTCGTGAAACTAATGTGATACGCTATTAGCTAATCAAGAAATATAAAAAAATATAAAAGGAAAGATACCTCAAGAACATACCTGAGATACAGAGTACTGAGAGTATGTATTGGATGCGTGAGTGGATGGAATGATAATGTACCAATAGTATGCAGCTAATCAAAAACTATGTCATAGAATGATTGGAAAAGACAATAAAGAAAATAAAAACTTTGATTAGACCCAGGAGATAGGAGAAAAGGAAAGAGATAGAGAAGGAGAGGGAGGTGGGCAAGTGGGACTGCACATACAGTCGAACCAGCATATGATGGCATGGGTCGGGTCCAGCCCCCGTTGATATTTCCCCTTAATCGCATAAGAAGACCTCGCAGTTTATCACTAACAGGCACTGCATCTACTAGATTCCTGCCATGGGAAAGGGAGAGATAGCAACAAGAGAATAAATAATAAGAGAGAAAGGAGAGAAAAGGGGTAGAAGGGTGTGGAAAGGACTTCCAGACAAGATACAAGGAAAGAAATCAAATGGCATTAGAAAAATATACTATAACACTATTGGTGGTCCTGTAGGTTTGGCTTGACCACGCCAATAAGAAAGGGTATACGTATACTAAAAGCACAAGACAGGACAAGAAATGGTTGGTGTATATTGCATGTTGTCATGGAGACAAAGAGGGAGAGGGAAAGATAATGTGAACTAATACACTATGAGGGAAGTTGGCAAATAAAAAAGCTGGCTATATGATTGGCCACTTACAGTCGTGATGGGACATAATTATTGGATGGTTCTGAAGGCCCTGAGGTAGACGCGAAAAGAGGAAAAGCAAAGAACGATAGGACGGCGGTGAGATAACATTCCACCAATTGGGAGAGTCCTGCCAGTATATCTGTGGAGTGTCATTAATGAATAATAGGGTACCACAAAATTAGAAGCCAATCAGGGCGTTACAATATATATATATATATATATAAGCACAATAAAAATGGAAGATACCAATAGACCAATAGATACAGGAATGGTATAGTGGTCACAGTGACTGTGTGATATACCAAAGTGATTGGACACTAGACTAGCTACATGACTATATACCTCAAAAGGAAAGTCCCATAATAGAACCTGATATGTATATCTAGCTGGGAGGAATTAGCAACCGATTGGGGCCAATCCAAAGACATTATTAAAAAATTACAAATTTAATTTTGACAGAATTATTATAGTATATAAATCTATCGATATATCTAGTATGTTTATATGGAGTAACCCGCCAATCAGAATAATATGACGCGCACGGTGCACGTGTTATAACCGCTGAGACATACGGCGTATGACATACTTAAAATAATGACATCATACAAGCGCTTTGATTTGAACATACATAATCCGATATAATATAATATAGTCGAGATGACATCACACTGGGTGTCAGTATCATTGGCCAATCAGTGTAGCTACACAGCTATACGAACCAATCATGCTTACCCTGCGTGGTGTCAGGCAGTAGTTCCATCATCTGAATGTAGAGGCCTGTGTAGCGAAGGAGGTTGAGGGTGGTGGTAGTAAGCACTGGGGGATTCTTATCCTGATTCTGATTGGTCACTGTTGGGCTCCTGAAAGGGAGTGGTTCAATCAGATAACGAGAAAATAAACTAAATAAGTAATAGATAAGTAAAAAAGTTAATGCACATATATATATGAAATACACCAAGGTCTAGGCATATGTATTACAATGATATTGTACCAAGAATCATGTACTCTTTAATGAGTTAATTACTTAACTATACAGGGCTGTAGTCAAGCAATAAACATCATCTTTATAATTGTCGGGAGGAAGGTCAACAGTACAGTGAACAATTACATTATTGATAAATAAACAGTTACAATGTATGACAATTGGTTTAGGCTAAACCAATCCAGTGACACTTACATAGATGCAGGTTGTCCCATATCCCCATCCGGTTGGTCGTCATCTTTATCCGATGAGCATGCCTGAATGAGCGCCATGTAACCATAGCAACAGTTAGTGGAGCCATTAGTATACATGGAACGTGTACAAATAGTTAGGTTTGATAACTAAAGACAACCAAGCTGATGGTAAAATAATCTAAGACAATAAAGAGTAGAACATATCTAAAAAAAGCAATAACATAGGCGCATAAATGCATAGAAATGCTAAATGTCTTAAATAAACTAAGAATATAAATAATAAAGGAGACGTGCATCTCTCTCTCTCTCTCTCTCTCTCTCTCTCTCTCTCTCTCTCTGTCCCTCTCTAACCTCTCCCTCTCTCCCTCTCAATTGAGGTGTCAGATAAGAAACAGATAGATAGCTTGAAACTTGAACTATGTGACTTGGATAGAAAATCCAATTCCATTGAAGTTTTATCTTTTCCAGTGAATGTTATTCCTACAGAAACCTATTGAATTCAGGAAAAACAAATGGAATACATAGACAATAAAGGTGTGAAAACATATATATATGAAGATACGTTTTCATTGTTGTAAATTTGCATATAATTATAATTAGCTTACGTGGACCGATAAAAAGATTGAAAATTGTCAAGATTTTGTTATACTACTACTTATTTTTTCTGATGTCAGTGTTTGTATCATATAAAAACATGAAC
This sequence comes from Ichthyophonus hoferi, assembly GCA_002751075.1. Lineage (NCBI taxonomy): Eukaryota > Ichthyosporea > Ichthyophonida > Ichthyophonidae > Ichthyophonus > Ichthyophonus hoferi. The sequence continues at coordinate 5,745 of NAOQ01000661.1, forward strand.
CAATGTCTCCCTCTTTCACACGCCCACTTCCTACCTTGAGGGAAAATTTATTCATGGCATTGGCTGCGGTGACACTACCACGAGGCTGAAGGTAAAAGGGATTAGTTCCTTTATGGAAACACTCAATGGCAGCCGCCCTTCCTTTGGCCGTCCACACTGTGACGTCATAGGATCAGGATAAAAGGGTCAGAGTGAAAGCTGATTGGCTGACGTGGTAGTGGTGGTTAAGATATTTTTTGTTTATGTTGATAGGTTTGTTTGTACTGTTATGTACCCAGATACCAGCATGTTAATGTGTGTAGAATATAGTCCATGAAGTAATAATGATAGCTATAGATTGACTCCATGCAAACCTATCCTTCGTATATAAAGATCACAGCTGTGGAGTAAGTAACCCAATATATGTGAAAATACAATGCCTGCCATAACACCAACATAGTAGCACATATAGCTATCAACCAATAAAATCATTCATTATACTATATACAAAATACTCATGCCGACCTAGAGACATAGTAATCAATAGTGCTCACCTTCTAGACCAGTGCTGCCACTATGGCTCATGTTGGGATCACGGCGCATGAAGGCACACTCCTTCAAACTATACAGGCTAAACCCCACCACCACCGGACACGGTTGCCACCCCTCCGCTTCTAGCATCACCCTCATATCCTACAAGGGTATATCAATAAGAATATGTAAGGTATAAGGTGTGGCAGAGAGAGAGAGAGATACAGGCAGGAGGAGAAGAACATGCGTGACAGAGAAAATAAATATACAGTAGTTCAAGGTATAAATAATAAACCTACAGTGGCACCATGTATTTTTCTTGGAGGAGAGACCGATAAGGATGGGCCATATAAATCAGACAAAAAAATAGACATAAGGAGAGGTGTATTTGCATTGATAGTTGTTTGGTTGTTGGTAGGACTGTGTCTAAAGACTATTGCTAGCAACAGTAACATGTAGAGTGTAGAGGGTTCACAGGGCAGAAAGCAGGTAAAAGACTGGATAGGGTGAGAGAAGGACAGGCGGGAGCATGAAGGAGATGTGTGTATGTGTATGTGTATGTGTATGTGTATATTATAGTACAGTGACAATACCCACCTCCATCTTCGCCCTATGGAAGGCCGAGAAGAACTGGCCGGCTATTTCTTTGACTGCACACTGCAAGGTCTCTCCCTTGGCCCCACTATACAGCTCCCCATAAGCTAAAAGTCGATCCAGAAGGATCAAGATCTTTGTATATGTATATGTATAGGTATATGTATAAGTATAAGTATAAGTATATTTATATGTATCAGCATAAGTATAAGTATATGTATAAGCATAGGTATATGCACATGTATATATATGTATATGTATGTTGATAGTAGGGTGTATAATTTAACATTATATTCCCCGGGGTAAACAAGGAAAAGGTTGTGGGGTATGCTATATATTATTATCTTATAATATCTGCGAATAAAGTGAATGGTTAAATAAACACTTTTATACCGTTGTAGTCCACTCTAGAGCCGGGTATAGGGATTAAAATGTATCTTATGATAAGCATTTAAATAAGCGGTGGTGCTCACACAGCCAATAGGAAGTGGGAGTAAATATATTGGTATTGTATAAGTGTCACATGATATATAGCCAGTAAAAACATACATATACACTCCTATACACCCATACACATAATAACACGTTATAGGGCACGGTCTTATGTAAATGATTCCATGTTATTATCACTGATAATTGGAATAATACTTTCATAATGTCTGGTGGGAAGGCCAATCAAATATGCAAAGAAAGGGCCTGATAATATTATATTATGTGAGGGAATACACAGAGGTGCTGCAAGACAAATAGGAAGAGAGGAAGAGAGGCCAGCTGTGTGTACATGTAAACATGCCTACTATATATACATGATAACCTACCTGTAGGAAGTCGTCGATGGTATAGCACTGGGCTTGGGAAGGTCGGGTATCCCCATAATATAAATATGACGTCAGTACTGTCTGCGCCTGTTGCCATATGGCCCTCCGCCCCTCCTTGATCATATCGAGCACGTTATTGGTGCGCCTGTATAGATGGCGGGAGATTGTAAACAAACTATATTGACCCACCTACAGCCTATGGCCTAGTAACTATACGTCATCGTATCAACCAAGCTATTTAACGTTGTTTGATAATTTTAAATTTTATTCAATTGCTATTATACGTACAGAGAATATAATAAAATGATGAAAATTGTAAATAAACCAGTAGTAAGTGAAAGAAATATGAACATAGCCGGCAATACACGGCATCCTACGGTAGATCTTCCACGTGCACTTCCTCGCCTAGTTTGAATTGTGTCTTTAACAGCTTTCTATTGGCCAAATAATAGCTGTATAGATAAACAACTAAATACAAATTAGACATATTCACATAATTAATTACAATTAATTGCAAGTTATTCCTAAAACACCTAACTTGGTTGCTTATGCTTCACTGTTTTCCCTTTAAAGAAGCTGCAATTATGTGATCTCACTTATATATATACTAGAGCCAGTCTAATAGTAATACCAACTTATAAGGCAGGATGTTGTGATGAATGGGCAGGGCAGTGCAGTAGCTTTAAAAATATTTTTTATTGAGTGATTGCTATAGGTCTACATTTTTAATATCATATCACTTGTCCTCATCCAATCGTATTGCGGTAGGGCACTGTGACCCGGTGGAGTATATGCGAACAATGTATAATATTATGAATTGATTGTATTGATCATTAGCTTAATAAGCTCCTCTCTCTATTGGTGTATTTAATGTCTTCCAGTTTTAACAGGTTCGCATATCTAAGTATACTCATACAATGATAAAGAAGAATATGTAAAAGCAAATCAGATCGTCCAAATAAGGCTAAACTATACCATATTAATCATTTGACTACCTAGACCAATCAACCTACCGAAATGGCGTCACTGACCCGTAACTTCATAAATTTATCATTATATAAAAGGGAGAGAAAGGGAGAGAGACATACCATACAGGATCAATGGCCTCTGCAGGCTCTGACTCCATGTTACAGTCATTGGCTGTGTCTGCCACCTGCATAGCAACCATACACCAGTTAGCACCAACCCTTTATTATAGTATACCAGCTGTCCCCTATCCGTATGGTCTCACTTGTCACACCAAAGCCGGTATAACACACCTAGTTTATCTTTTTCTTCTATTGGTTCATTCCTTTTAAAATCACTCCTTTCTCTCTTCGTGTTCCGTCACTATATTTCTCGTTTCATCAGTGCATTCCAGATCATACTATACATATTTACATTGATTTTTTTCAAAAAAAAAAATAGAGGCAGTGTTTTAATATACCAAGAAAACTACACAGATATTAACCTATGCGCACTAACTGGTGTATATGTATATATTTTATTCAATCAAAACATTGTTTTAAACTTATAAAATATGATAAGATATCTATAAGCCTCATCTATAGGTTCTGGGTTATACATATAAGGAGGTAATTATGGTCCAATCAGATATCAAGGTGTAGATCTCGTCATTTCTATCTTGCATTTAATATTTTACCCACAAACCATACCTAAGTTAACCCAATAAAAAGACGCAAATAAAAACAGTAAAACTATTATTAAAAAAATATAAATAGATTAGACCAGCTATAAACCAATCAATACCTGGTGAATGTTGGTTAGATTGCGGTGATTGTGCATGATATGGCATAAACCACGGCATAGCGATCTGAGGGTTGGGATATAACATTCTTTCGCTGTGGAAAAATCGGATTTGATTAGCAGGGATAAAAATAGAAAGAGAGAAAATGGATAAGGAATAAATGTAACAATAGTGCAAGGTTAATTAGTCACCAATCATATAAAGGTAATTATGGTTACCAATAATACTAGACAAATGCATTAATTGATCACAGCTATACCATGCTCTCTGCAGCAATTTGCTGTCTCTAATTACACCAATCATACGCAACAATAGTTCTGCTTAAAACATGCATTAATATCTTTATTTTATATTTTAAATGTAGATTGGATGCAATAATTGGTTATAATGTGATAAAGTCCAAAGTTCAATGAAAATCCAACCATGCCGTTCTGAATATGTAATATTTTATCACAAACGAGATGGCTACAATCGATCATAGGTTTACAATACTTGGCTTCACACCATTATCCTTTTCATATAGTATGAAATAGTCCAGTAATGATAATTGAATCTTAATTATTACGACAGGCTGATAGGTCTAAAGGGAATGCTCCGCTAATTAGAGGCATCCTGCTTGAAGATTTAATGTATTGTGATTGGCCAAAGATCACATGAGCATGGACATATGGTAAAGGATTATATATATAGCATGATAGTATGATAATATAATAGTAGATGTATGTGTATGTGTAACTTACAATAAAGGCGTCGGCAACATTCTTTATATGATAGCGTTCCCACTGTCTAAAGAGAAGGCAAACAAACAAGAACTATTAGTTTACACACAGGTCACATAAATATTGATTGGTAAATATGTGTAGCCACCTTTATGATAAAATCCTTTACACCAATGAAATGATTGTGTATATCTTGTGTCTGACAGGATCGCTGAGTGCTATCTATAGGTCGAGTATCAATACACCAATTACATATAGGTGTGTAATTATAGCAATAAATATGCGTATATAAACGATCATTAATTGGCCCGTAGGGTTGGATAAACAAGATAAAGCTATAAGTCCAATATAAATCAAAGAATGTAGAAATAAAATTCGTCAATGATAATAACAGCAATGGGTGTAATCACTGGATGCATATCATGCAGGATTAAAGTGAGTAAGAGAAAAGGATTGGCAAGGAGAGATATCTGATAGGCAACAGAATAAGAGTGAGAGGAGGCAGATATGATTGGGGGAAAGAGACCAGAGGAATAATTGGTAGAGATAGAATGAGAGATAATGAGAGATAATAAGCGATAATAGTATAATTACCGAAGATGGGCAAACACCTTCCCTCAATGCACCCTGTGCAGTTTCATGAGCCATTTGGGTAATAGTACTACAAAACATAGCGGTCTGTTTGGCAATCATCACATGACTGTCATCTAATAGTCTGTACGCTTGAAGTAACGATAGGTATTGGTCCTTGTCAAACTCTCTGAGGTGGGTAAAGACGGAAATAACATTAGGTAAGGGAATGCATGTATGCATATATATGGACCAATGAATGTAGGGGACATGAAATATGATTGATGACTGAGTTTATATATTAGGTACCTGAGTAGGAACTTTTAAGAGCCTATATAATTCTTACATCCTCTTTGATTAATAAAAATAGAAATAATAGCTCTGTTAGTGAATATATACGAGTAAGCAGAGACATATATATATATATATATATCTGTGGAACTTAATACATATAAGCAAAGCGAAAGATATATACTACTACGTCCTGCGGACTATCATATTACCTGCATAGCAGTTCTTGCATCATTACCAAACTGTCTTCAATTTCAATTTTGATTCTCTGTAGATTGGCATGCGATTAATCAGTTAATAAACCAATTATATCCTGCTTATAAAAGTGTACTACCTTTATAATAAGTTAATAAATCAATTATATACTGCTTATAAAAGTGTACTACCTTTATAATAAGGTAATAAACCAATTATATACTGTTTATTAAGTTAGTGGTAATACAAGCAGGTACGCGTGAAAGAAACAGAGTACTAAAGAGGAGAGAGAGAGAAAGCGAGGGGGCTTTACGTTATATCGCTTGTCCAAATCATTCATAGCAACGTATTGGCTCAAGGTCCTGGCCTGGTCTTGAGATGACTTGCACCCAATCAGGGCATTCGCATAATCACCTTCGGCCACAAGTTTCTCTACTTCTGCACATTTACTGTAAAGACTACGTAATTGGTTTATTGTCTGTACCAGTCAATAAGAAGAAAGGGAAAAGGGAGATGGTAGGTGGTGATTGGTTAGGAAAAGGTGTAAAAAAGATCGTTTTAGAAATTTTAATTGGTAGAAAATAGTTAAGTATATGAATAAATTTCTTATGAACCAACAACATCTGTGGATAGATCACATTGGCTTTGGTGTCCAAACTGTGATAGGGTGTGTTTAGGTAGATGCAGTATATATGCGTATGTATGTATATATATATGTATGTACGTGTATATATTGTGTAGATCGTGTATATTATATATATATAACTCAAATATAGTATTACCTTTAATAACTCTAACATGGTCTTTCGTCTGCGGTCCTTAGCTATAATCGTCAGGCTCATATCTACGGTATTTTTACGGGCCTATGGCAAACCGTTAATAAATAGATATCATAGATGATAGATAGACCATGTGGGTAGATTTGAACAGATATTAATAAAGGCAAGCTACAATTATTCATCCAATCAAACGAGCATTTTAAAACATATCCAAACATACGTAAGACAAAGCACACGAACAAACCTTAACTAAACTCCTTCTACCATTCTTGCATATAACAAGGGCCAGCTCTAATTCTTGGTTTAGTTCGGCTACCTTTTGCATGCCATCCACTGTATGTTTATGCTTGTAAGTAGTATGGCTAACAATATGATACAGTGTTGGTAATATAGTGCAGGTATTAGAAATAATATAACGCGGTAGTAGTAATCGTAATAGATATACAAATGTCTATATTTATAGGTATATGTATATGTATATGTATATGTCTAAGTGTGTGTGCATGTGTACGTGTTTGTATATACATTTATAAATCCATATCTAAAATGAATAACTGAAGGCACATCTGGCATAACAGAGCCCTCTATATATATATATATATATAAGCAGATGTACGCAAAAATTACTCTAGATAGAAGCACACGTAAGCATAAAAGGTAACCAACCAGAGTCAGCATAATGCATAGCAGCAACAACCAACCACACGCACCAAACTGGTGATGATGGCTCTGGACCACCTCTGATAGGACCCTAACCACCGCCTCTAAATCACTCTGTTGCTGCATCTTTACAGCCATCACGTGCTGAAGGGCTTGGTCATCAGGAATAGCCTAATTGGATCATATTTACCTGTTAGTTTTGTGCAAGCTGGGTGAGAGCCAATAGTTTTTCGCGACGATATAAATACATCACTAGTTTCATCAAGGTATCATAATGATATGGTTCAGAATAAAACGTTCTTTGTAGGTCCCTCCTTGGCACTGGCCTGCTAATGGTTGCATCTATTTATGTGGTAGCTATGGCGTGGGCCAATGACTATCGTATTTATCTAGATATAGTCACAATGTGCACTGGCATATAATGCATGTAATATAATATATGTATGTATGTATGTATATGTATGTATGTATGTATGTATGTATGTATGTATATGTATGTATGTATGTATGTA
>NAOQ01000661.1:20494-32826 GCA_002751075.1 Ichthyophonus hoferi
TATACTAGTTTGTTGCTGCGCATTTTTAAAGTGATGTACTCATTTTCTCATTATAGCTTTCAGCATACTGTAGATACTCAATAATGACTCCAATTATAATTGGTTACGTCATTTAACATTTTAACATTCCTAAGTAACGCATGGCCAATTACTATAAAACTTTCAAGACCAAATACCCAATCGCAGTTAGTTATGTTTTATTGCAATAAATTTACAACCTTAATTGTGCTAGAGGTTCTATTGAACTATTGAAGACCCACATGCTAACTCTCTAAGTAAGTGACTGTAGTAATTATATCTCTGTTCTAATTCAGAAGAGATAGATGCTTTGATGTGCTTTGGTGCAAATGTAGAAATCGCACAATGTGATCGATCATTAAGTGACAGTAAGCAGTTTTCTGACTTCTGAAGGAGTGAGTATTTGAACATTGATTATCGTAAGCGACAGCCAGTGATAGATTAAACATTACAATAACGATCTGTATAATATATATAAAGCCGTGCGATCAGAGATATCCTCATAAGCATTGCAGTCATCCATCTCGTCTTCTTTTGTGGGACATTCGAATGAATTAGACTGGCCGTCTGTGAGAAGCCTGCTGAACTGAGTGATAGGACTGCCGTCTAAGGTTGCGGTGGGGTCGCTAGCAGTACTGGCGGAAACAGGAGTAAGAACACCTAAAGCACATATAAAATTAAATGCAAAGTATTTTTGTATACGTTTACGAGAACTTTGTATTCCGTAGATACCGCATTGTGTGAGCGGGGCCCCTATTAGTTATTGCAGTTCATTCATATTTTTTCCATTTCATCCTGATAATCCAATACTAATATCCTCCACCTAGAATAACTCTTTAATAAGCTACCTCATTGGTCTAAATGCTCACCTATTCTATTGACAAATCAATCTGTCAGGTTGAAAAGATAATGCAGTAATTAATTTTATATTAGCCTAAATTGGAACGTTCGTTAACGTTTCTTACTTATCATTGGTTAGTCCTATTGCATAATGTATTATGCTATTAAATCGGTTATCCACTGGTTTAGCGAAGTATCTTTATATTTATTTATTTTAAAATCGTACTATAAAGTAAACAAACGGAGAGGGTGCGCAACAACACAAGCTTTAATAGCTATTTATAGTGATATATATTTTTTCAATCCTTTATTCCTTATTTCTTAACCTTTAATAATATTATAGGTAAGATGTCTGAAGTCAAGTCTATTCAGTTGAATAGTGTTGAGGATGGGGAAAGTTTTGGCTACCCGTTGGTCCGCTTGGTGGGACAGGCAGGTATGTACAAGCATGGCCGTGACCAAATACTCAATTACTCTATCAGATTAGGTGTACTGAAGTGATACACACACACATTCCCACACCCACATACATACACAGAGTGTGAGAGAGTCCTTTGTGTTGTGTGTTTACATTCTGTTCATGTTTGGCTATAAAAGCTTTCTTTTTGTTGCTGAAATATTATTCAAGAAACCAACCAAAATGTTTAAAGCGATAATTAAAGATTTTTATGCTGTATATTATTTCACTTAAACATAACATCTTTCTTATAAGGATCTTGTAGTTCCTACTCTCATAATCAGTCATTCTGGAAAAAGAATAAAATTATTCATTATATATCCACCATCACCATTTTTCGAACTCATTTTATTCTTTATACTTACAACATCTATTCAGAGGGACACCAGGGTAAAGGATCAATTGTGGCGACATGTGCTGGAGAAACTGTAACATGGCCACTAGTTGATGAACATTTTAAAGTCCTGGTATTGTTGACAAAGGGGAGAAATGATATCACACTTCAGATTCAGGGACAAAAGCTAAGCAAAAATATCAGCCTTGAATACAATCCAGAGATGTTCCCGTGCACACACACGGTTAGGCTGGTTTATTGGGTAGCTACAGGTGTGTTAATTGTCACTCTCTTCTTTAATACTTCCTTTTGATCTATTCAACCACACACCTTCTCCTTGATTATTTTAAACAGTTCTAAGATGGTATGTACCTACAAAGAGAGGGTGGTTTGGGAAGGCAGTGAGGGTCAAATGGCCCAATTTTATATCCCAGAAAAAAAAATAACTGTCTACCTTTTTTTTAATTTTTTTATTTATTTTTTTATTGTTGGAAAGGTCTTTCTACAACAGGCTATGAGATATCTGTGTTAGATCCTTAGCATATAGTAAGAATGAACTGAAATAGCACTATCTGTTTGACTTGCTTATTCCTCACATATTACATTCTCTTTCAGGAGAAGATGGGTCTTTCCATGCTCCTGATGGTGTGGATAACAGTCTGGAGTCAGCGATGAATAGGCTGCGAACAGCTGCAATGATGATGCAGGTAAGTCAGTAAGCCAGTGTGGTTGCTAGGTGATGGGCAGAGAGTGGGGGAGGGGGAAGTGTATGTGGATCTTAGACGCTAATATCAATACGTTACGTGTATGAAAAGGGAGACAAATGGTATGACTAAGAGAGGTGATAAGAATAGTATTGGTGGATGTTGGTAGGATGATAGTATACATACTGCCAATAATTTGATAGACACTCGTGGAAAACCATGATCAATAGAAACATAAAGTATATGGATATAATTATACTAACAGCAAACCTATTGACCTCATTTTACCCGTAGACGTTCTGTGCAGAGAATTTGAAGTATCATGGGATGGGTAGCTCCACTTTTACATTGGAAATGGTAAGTATATGTATGTTCGTATGCTTATTGATGTATTGTTGGGAGTTACCGAATAGAGTTTTGATTGGATGGTTATCAAACATGAGGTGTTTTATTTAATATTTATGTATGTGGGTTAGTGTGTATGATAATTGTGGGATTAATTTATATGTAATTGTACAGTTTGGTATATATTTATTACTATTTTTGGATGGACGGTGTACTCGTTCAACTAAAAAGAAAAGGAGAGCAGGTCATTATACTTGTTTGCCCATAGATAGACACATGAAAATCTTATATTATATTCTTGTGGTTACACTTTTAGTTGTATAGGTTCATAGAGATTGATGGAGTAAGTAGGAGAACTAATAGTTTCCATTTAACTAACCCCCCTCCACCAATAGGAGGACGAGGCTTGCAGACGGCCTAAAGTACATATCATAAATTCTAGGCTAACACGTGATGAGATGCGAGGTGGGTTACCATTGTTACCGTGTTCTTTTGACTATTTCCATTGGTAGAGGTGGTTGGGGCGATATCTGTCGGTGTAATTGTCTTAATCTTGTTAAAAGAACAAGTTATACGAGTATGAGAGTATTATTCCCTATATATACCATCATGAAGGTATTGAGATTGTTGCGGCTAATTAGTTAATTAGTTAATTATAGATAATTGCTCTGTAACACTGTAACGTGTATGTATGTATGTATGTATGTATGTATGTATGTATTGCTCTGACGTAAGTATTTCTCTGGATGTGGTTTTATAGCGGCCTGGAAGAAGCAGGGAGATATATTCTTGCACCGTAAGATGGGGCAAGATGCTAAGGCCATCATTGATGACGACACCAAGAAAATGATTGGCTTGATCAGTTTTACAGGTGTGTACCTTACGTCATTATTTCATTTAGTTATGAAGCAGCTGGTAATTGTATAATAGTATACTAGTATCATAGTATAATAGTATAATAATATAGTTATATAATAGTATAGTAATATAATAATATAGTTATATAATAGTATAGTAGTATAATAATATAATAGTAATGGTGGTTGAGGAATACTAAGACCGAATAATGTGCCAATAGAACAGGGTTAAAGGCCTGATATATATTAATTATCTAAAGGATGATTTTTAACCATCACATTCAAATAATGCATTTCAATCTAAATACAAATATTGTATCTTTTAAATATCACTTAAATTCAAGCTCTAACTCGAAGCAGTGACGCAAATGTGTATAAAACCACAATTATTATACCTCCTAATCTATTTATTTAGACTTTGGCCTGTTCCTATACACTATAATTTACTTCACTGCTTGACTTAAAGTTTGGTTTAACAGTTTAGGTTATATATATATACTAATTGATGGCATGATGCCGTACAGAGTTTGATCAAGTTACAAAGAAGTCAGTAATGCATACCGCTTTGGGCGGTGACCGTCATGGTGCATTTGGAACCAACAATTTATACACATGGGCTGAAAATTACACCAAGATACCCGAGGCGTTTATGGACGACACTCCTATTAATGTAATTGCTTTTAATTTTAATTTTAGTTTTAATGTTAATTTTTAAAAAGAAATTTTAAAATGTTTTTCAAATTTTTTTGTTTACCATTTCTAACCTATTTTTGTGCCAATGTAAGATAGGGTAGTGGGTTATAGAAAGCAAGAAATTATGTTAGAAAACTGTATGTATATAAAGGGTTTTGTGCATTTGAGATTGAATATTATATTTTATTATATTATTTTACCTTACATTAAATTGGATTATATTATATTATATTATATCCTATTATATTGTACTTGAGTGATGTTTGTAATCTCTTAATTGGTCACCATTAACCTGGAATGTCTCTGCTGACCTATAGAAAGAGGAGTTTGCCGATGATAGCTTTGGTCGTGGCAACCGGTGGGGTAGTTTCGCCACAGGCATGGGAGCGACCCTCCACGAAATAGGCCATGCCTTAGGGTGGGTTTAATTTTTAACTCTTTCTTTTGGATGGCCTACAGTTTTACTTCTACATGCTGTTCTCCCTCGGCTTCCTTATATATATCTTAATGCGTTATAAGCCAATCATTGTTAAGACATTGTACCTTCTATATTACGTTACCACAATTGTAACTCCACTAGCTCTATATTAGGAATATAGTGTAATGGTTGTTTACAGATGCCCATATATATATATAGATTAAGGCTGTACTACCTGATATAGTAGTGTTATATTTGTAAGATAGTCTGCTGTTCTATCTATACCTGCGCGTTTATTGGTTATTGAATATTGTAAACCTGATCAGTCAGTACATCATGGCTTTAAATGTTAACTGAGCAATATAATTCAATTAGATTACCTCACGTGGACATCCAAACGACAGGAGATTGCGTGATGAATAGAGGATATGATTGGATCAATCGTTTCTACCTTGCCGAGGAAAGAAATCGCAACGGACCTACTAGCAATGTAAGACCCCTACAACCAGTAATTTTACAATTACCTGTTTTTCTTTAAGTTTTATATTTTCCTTCAACGTTCAATATTTAAACTCAATGTTCTATGACGACACTGTTGCTTATTTTATTCTATTATCTTTCTATTGATTACCACTTAATACCAATTATGACATATATGTTCTTACTTATAAACACATGTACATGTGGTAGTAGTAGGTCTGTCTCTGTCCTCTGTGTACCTGCATACCATTTATTGGTTCTTGTTCTATTGCATTTGGCAACTACCATTAGTCGATTATTCTTTCTTTTTAAAGAATTATCATTTAATTTACTATATATATTGATATGCCTGTATTCCTACAGCCTGAACAAGATGGAGTTTTATGGTGTCGTGGAAATGCTACCTGGCTGCGATTTTCTCCATTTTTCACTAAGAAACGAGTTGAGGTTGAGCGAACAATTGCAGGTATATGATTGGCTATATGTCATGTTTAATGACTAGCATATGTTCATACAACATGCTAGTCAATGGTGCTTATTTTCATTCTTTTTACTTTTCTATGCACCAATCAATGATATTCGTTATTAATGTCTTTATTCCAATTAATATACCCTATAATAATAATGTTAACTTCGTAATTTATCTATAGCTATGATTTCTTTCTAGATTATCCAATCAAGCAGCCTTTATACTCACAGACCCCCTTAATTTGCAGATTTACCAACTATTACCCCTATGACGGTACCCTCTGCTAGTGTCCTGCCATCATCTCTCGTTAAGCCCACCACCACACCCGGCTCTCAAGCAGAAATTTGGAGTTTCAACGCGAATAATAGTCGCTGGTCTCATATTGGCTCAGTTGCAGGCATGCCTCTCCCGACCAATGGCGATGCGTCACGGGCGTTAATGGGCAACATGCAGATTGGTGATAATCAACTGAATGTTCACAAACCTAGGACAATTACACTCAAGGTTAGATGGTTCATAATATATAGTGTAGTGTGTTGATTATAATATATGTTAACCAATAGGTTGGTCATTTTAAAAGATGTTTAACTTACCCCATCCATCACCCTCTATGTAGATTCGCTACCAAATGACCAAGACGGATGGGAATGCGTTTGAACTAATTCACGAGGGAGGCGAGGGAATTCCTCGCACATGGTTTGAACTGACTCCTGACGGATCACATCATGCTACGTTTGAAGAAATAAAGAGAGAGGGAGAAAATGTGGAGTTGTATGATGCAGGAAGAGAAGTGTATCTTAAGTTGGCTAACGTTGGTGTATACTTTAGATCTAATAGCACTCAGGTAAACAAACCTCTGTGTTTCTATTCTTATTATATATAGTATAATATAATACAATATATATGTATGTAAGACAATATAATATCATATACTAGAGTATGGTATATTGTCTTTTCTATAATATTTCCTTTAAAGAGTCCCAGCTAGTTGTTTCTCACCAATAATACTTGTCTATTTAATTCTATCTAATTAAACCTCAATCTATATCTCTTCTCTTTTCTTCTTTTTTTCTCTTCTTTTTTTTATTTGGCTTGTTTTGCTTAATATATTTTCTTAATTATTTATTGATTAATTATTAATGTAGTATACATACATACTAATTAATATACACGATGCCTTCCTCCACCTTTACCCATCTTGGGCTGATAGATTTCATATGACATCACCAATCTAACTTGCTCATTGTAAATTTAATTTTATTCCTAGACTTGGAGAGGGCTTTCACGAGGTCGTTGGGATGATGGAGCTGCCAATCCTGAAAAATGGTTGTCGAAGATGCCGGCTGTTTGTAAATTCGTCCAATCACCAACGGATATCCAGTCCCTGATTACCCCCGATTCAATCCAAGTCACAGACACAACGACCGAATATCGTAGGAAGAAGGGTGGAATGGTAGGTTTTTTAATGCATTTTTTGATTGGGCTAAAAATCTATTATATTTTACTCTTTCTTGAATATTTATGTTCTTGGCGCTAATAATAAATAGATAGGTTTTTTTTTTAATGTTTCATACTTATTGTTGTTGTTATTGTTTTTTGGTACTATTATTGTAATTATTGTGCTAGATTATATTTAACTTTTTATTTATATCCATGAAATCATGATTGTCCAATGAAGAATAATAAAAAGAAAGTATAATGCATAATGACTGGGTGAATAGTGTGTCCCTGTCCCATGCTGTACTCTGATTGGTGTAGAATCATAATATTTCTTTAGACTAACCATTTCACTGGTGCAGACCCGGTTTGACATGAACAATAAAGGATACTTTATAGTTTCACCTAAGGAGAATGAGTCGTTGGTGTGGTATGAGATGTCTGCTGAAGACAAAGTTAAGTGGACCTTTGCGGAAGTCAGACGGCAAGAGGCCCCAAAGAGTTCTGTAGTGTTATATGATGCTAGTCGTAAGATTAGTATTAAGATTAGACCCATTGGTGCGTTCTTCAAGTTTGATAATAGTGAGGTAAAAGTAAGTAAGGTAGAAGGTTGATGGGATATAAGGAATATGATAGTTAATCTTTAAGGTTTTAAGAACATACATACTCTTATGACTTTTTATGTTTATTTGGTCGGTCTAGCATAGGTTATCTATCTTTAGTTGACATTCGGGTTTTTTTTAACTCATATACACACCATTTTATATATATATATATATATATAGTTTTGTGATGAATACACTCGCATAAAGATATACACATATAAATAAATATATACATCAACACTCTTTAAATTTTCGAATGGGTAGATTAATACCAATATTGTTGAAGGGTCAAACTTAAGCTTACTTAACTCAGCTGAACAAAATTAATATAATTAATTCACCTTGAAATATAATACATTCTGCTATTATATGTTAGTAAATATATCTGATTTAAGATACCAATCACAGCAGTGGAGGTATTTAGGTCCAGGTAAATGGGAACAGGAAGACCCCCTAGAGTTAGATCAGAAGGTATAGTGTTGCACACCTCTAATAATCCTCCTCCTATCTATCTATACCCCCTTGCCTTATAATCATGATCCTACACCTTCCTGACAGTCTGCCATTGGTTTATTTCACACATGTTACCTGATATTTCTCCTATCACATACCCCCTTCCACCCTGCTCTAATCTGTCTTAATATTATCACCCATGTATACTCATTCTTCCTTCTCCTTACTCTCCATCCTATAGACTCACTTTGAAATGGATAACGGACGACACGTAAAGATAGTACAACGGAGTGCAAGTGGACAACATGTGTGGCATGAAATATCTGATGCAGGAAGACTTGAGCATACCTTTGTGGAGGTCAAACGAGACCAGAATGGGTTTGTAGAAATATATGATGTCTCGCGGAACTTTTCTCTAAAAATGAATAACGAGGCTGCGTATTTCTCACCTGACAAAGAGGTATGTTTCATTATAGTATAATATATATATATATATATATATTACTGTATTGTAGTGTATTATTAGTATAGTATATGTTTGTATTTATTTACTCCCCGTAGCTATGCTACATATTAATGTTTTTCTCTTTACAATGCATATATATACATATGTATACTGTACGTACGTCTGTTTACGCATTTATACACAATGGATGGGGCGCATAAACATGAAACTGCACTATAAATACATCACACTATCATACATACACCTACACATACATATATATCTATATCGAAATTGCCATGACAACCAACTAACCAATCAACTCTATTCTCTATCTTTCACCTCTAATATAGAAATGGCACCTGATGAACAATGGCCAATGGGTTGATCCCCAGCCTAGCAAGGCCCTCGCTACTGTGGGTCCTTCAACAACAACAAACAGCATGCCCAATTTCGGTACCAGTGGTGCCGTTTTGATCACAGCCGTGTCTGCACCTTTAGCCCTAGTAACTTTCTTTAGTGAAAAGAGACAAGAGCTTATTTGGCATGTAGAATTTGGAGCTCATGTTAAAGCAGGTGATAATAGCACAAAATGTTTAGTTCCTTTAGAGTGTGTATGGGATGCTTGGGCTACCCGCCACACTGGATTGGGTTATGGTGTAGAGGCACTAGGAAAGGTTTTGGTTAAAACAGTTGATACTAACGGAAACATTGCTCAGATACGTCTTTAAACAATTTTTTCTGGTTAGAATCACAAAAGTTCATGTAGATCATGTACTTTGTCTAGGCAAGCCCAAAAGAAAAATATGATATGGGCATTGCGTAATAAAATATAATTGTTTTACCTGACTTTTCTTATGGAGTACATATAAATATTCACATAAATGTTTTTTCTTTGTATAATGGTTAGACTGTGAACTTAATTGCATATGCTTGTATTTTAGGATTAGATTAATGATGATATATATAACCTACAATTTAATATAATGTAAAAAAAGACGGTAGAAAATTCAAGAATCATAACAGAAACCTCAAGTAAAAAAGAAAAATACAGTTAACGTTCTCCAACTGATTTATTTTTTCAAAAGAATATCATTGAGAGAAAATGAACTCTCCTGTAAACAAAAAGCCATAACAGATTAAAATTTGTCACGCGTAACTTGTATTGTCAAACATCTTGATTGTGTAATTAGGGAAATATATTAGCCATGTCGTACAATAAAACAAGCGGTTTTTTTATACTATTTATATTATTTAGTAGTATAGTATAGTATTGGGATACTATTTCTTCTTGGTGCAGAGTCTATCCAATTATGATCGGACATAATTGGTATACAATTGGTATACATGTAAAACATTATTTATTTCATTTTCACTCCTAGAAAAGGATTCAGACCATATTTGTTCACCAAAGATGTAGTTTATGTGTCATAACTGAGCATAACTAGTAATTCTAATAATAATTTATCTACTCCTCCATCTACAACAGTAAATACCTACTTGTAATTTGAATGGTTTAGGTAGATATAGTAGAATATTACGGTTAGTTATGTTCCTCTAAATATTCAATTAACCATGTTTTGTTAGTATATATGCATAGTGGATTCAAGTAGATGTAAACCCCTATGTGACTCTCTAAAATTGACAGGATAGATAGTAATCAGTTTTCCTCACTGTTGGAGCAATATGTTATTGCTTTACTATATCCACATTGTATACCAGTAGCTATTGGCTACATAAACTTATAATTCAGTATATCACCCTACACATATATATATAACCCCTATATATTTTTAAAAAATTAAAGTAAGTTTCTTTGCATACTTGCTTTCGTATCTGGTTTCTTGGCAATGAATAAATTACCATGCAACTGATGCACTCTTTAAATCTAGATTGTGTAGATCTACAATCTGGTGTGGTGAAATAATAACTAGTTGATTGAATACATTATAATATGTTATAAGATTGCTACTACAGCTTTCTATATAATATTATCTGGGTTCATATAGTGTAGTATAAAAGAATACGAATACTATATTGGTGTAAGGCATGTGCTTAAATGGCATAATACAGAACATATTTAGATCCTAAAATTTTAATAGATAGTTGTTCAATATTTTAATGTCATTAACATAAAAAGCTAAACAGTTTATCACTGGTTCTTTATAATCACACAGAGAAATATGGTTACATTCAATTCTCCAATATTAATTCTTTCGATTATAAGGGAGTGTTCAAGATAATTTGCCAAACCAAAACTAGAATCCAATTTTATTACTAAATGTACTAGATGACTAGCTTAAAATGTCTTCATAATGGTCCAGTTTTTTATATTAGTAACCACACTGTCACCCCCCTGTGATAGGTTGCGCTCATATATATTCATTCAGAAAATGCCGTGGTTGCTTCCAAGTCCACTGCATTTATTTGTGGCTTTACAGTCTTTGTTCATATATACAATATAAAATAAAGCCAGTCGTGGACGTCCTAATCTCGCTCCAATACACTCGTAGTGCTCTTCGCTCTACTTCATTTCTTTCTCTTTCCCCTCCCACAACTCAATTTAGTAGCAATGCTTTTTCCTCTTCAATTTTATTTCTTCCATCCTTCCTACCTCCTCTTACATTCTTCTCAGTTCCCCTAATCCCCATGCGCTTTGTGCATAGCAACGGGCAGAAGACTATGTTCACAACCATATACATGCAACTATGAATACATTCTCTGGCAGGAATATGTAATAAACTTTATCCTTAACCTTTTAACACTGGTCATCCAGGCAACTAAGGGTAAGAGTGTTAATGCCTAGCCATGTACTCAGAATTGCAAAAAAGATTGTGAAGCAGCTGGAAGGTAGTGTAGAGGAAGGAAAATAATATTTTGCTAAATGAGTATAATTGAAAATGAAATTAGGTCGCTACCTTAAACATATATTGATAATTCACATACAGGACCCACTTGGGGGTCAGTTTCCATGTTAAAATAGTCTATTAGAACATACTACTAGACTTGATTTAAAATTAGAGACAGTTGCTACATTGAAAAAAATGCTGACTATGTTTATATTATATCTTACACTGTATTTTATACTATATTTTATACTATATTTTATTTATAGTCCATTATTGATAATTCCGCTGCTATATAGCTACATGCGTTGACGTTTATAAATAGACAGGGTAGGCCAGACATGATAATATGGGAGAGGCAGTCACACTAAATCAACCGTGATATTGCAGTTGGTTAAATCTTTCTTCCAATTGTTTTGAATATTGATCTAGCTCCTTTGTGGTATTTTCAAGTTGTGATACTCCCGCCTCTATTTGATCAATTTGTAGAATGTATTTTTCAAGATTAGAATACTTTTCAAAGAGTTGAGCAAGGTTCTGTGATCGGCAGAGTATATGGGGAAGGAGAAAGGAAGGAGCAAAGAAAAGGGGTTGGTTGTCAAAATCAGGAACATATGAAACGATAACATGTTACTGCAAGAAATTACTGAAAAAGAGGTGAAAGAAATGAGGAGCTATAGTATATAGGTAAAGTGAAAATATATGCTTGGAGAGGATGTGTGTGTGTGTTTTTATCGTATGTTTTGGTATGGGGTGTGTATAATTAAGACATGGAAGAGATGGATGTTTTGGAAAAGAATCATAAGATTGGAGTAGACTATATACTGAAGAAATAAATCAAAAAATAGAAATAAAAAAAAAAAATTGTAGATGTAAGTACACTTCTCTGTTGGTAAAGAATGCCAAAAAAAAAAAAAAAAAAAAAAAAAAA
>NAOQ01000662.1:18755-34790 GCA_002751075.1 Ichthyophonus hoferi
GTCTATTGAAATCCAATCATATGGTTTGTGCGCAATATCGGTTAAATAATGAACACGATAAATACAGTATAGAACCGATCATACACTTCATCTAGTAAGACAATTATGATATTTTGGTAACTTATATAATAGTTTTGCCCTGGTTTCAATCAAGTACAAAAGTAAATACAGTAATATTCAAGGGGTTGCTCTATAGCCTGCTATAATGCAGTCGAAGAATTATACCTAGAACTCGAATGTGTCGCCAAAAAAGTATTTTCCGTGCCTGAACAGCAATGACTCCTAAGGCGGGGGTTGAAAATCCTGTCGGGAAATTTAACACCCTGTAAAGATTTAATAATCTCTAGACCAATCATAGATACTACTAATTTTTAAAAATTATTAATAAAAAGGATTTCAAAAATGTTCTAACAAAGACATTATATGTGTATAAAACCCCTGCGTATCATATTGTATTATATAATTGTTTAATAAAATTAATTTTATTTTATATATATTTTTTTAAGTAATTTAAATTCATAATACTTCATGTAAGTACAACAATAGGAACTTAAACATAATAAAGAGTACCATCAAGATCAGATAATTAAAACTATTTGGTGAGTAATTACTAGTTTCCCACCAAAGAGTGAGATGAACATTTTTACCCCTTCACCTCTAATACCAAATTATCAAAAATTCAATCCAAAAAAAATGCATTTAACCAATATAATTAATTGCGGTATATGCTATACAGCATGGATTTTTTTTTATATAGATCCGGTTAAATACGAAATGAAAGAATAATACAAGCACGGTAAGGTGAGCTGTTATCGATTTTTACTAAGTCCTAGATCCGATAAAATGTAGAATAAGAGTAAATCGGAATGCAGTGGCTCGCATAATTAGCCAATAGAATAGAGGATATGTACAAAGCATCCAAATAAGGGTCTATAATACAAACGAAATAGGTAATTTATTTCCACCAATAAACTTGTGCTATTTTATACTATGTTGTATCCTGTTGACTGTCTGGTGGTATATATATGCATGTTAGCCTACTACTTGGTAACTGTATTGTGCAAAGAAAAAAGAATAAGGGAAAGTGCAGTAAAATGTCTAAGGCCTCGGGTTCTCGCTCCAAAGCCCAAGCTGGCTCTGGGGGTGTGATTGACTCTGTTGTTTTTGAGGGTATTTCTGCAGTTGCCGTAGGTGATATGGAAGGATTACAGAAGGCCATTTCTCGTGGCTTTAATGTTAACGCGGGTAGGAATCTACGATGCTGTTCCTTTCCTGGCCTATTTTTAAGTCGCCTAATGGCATGATACCTACAGTATATTATATTTCATTTACTGTGCTTTTGACTGATAGAAGTCATTAATAGATATAGACACATCCAAACGAGAGCGCCGAGATATATACATCTATACCCGTCTTATGTGTATATACATAATCGCATTATCCTGATGTATTTTTAAGTCGCCTAATGACATGGTACCTACAGTATAGTATACTGCACTTATTGCACTATAAACTGATATTAAACATTAATAGATTTAGATACATCCAAACAAAACTGATGAGATATCATACAAAGAAAAGTATATATATATACCCGTAACAAGTGGGTATACATAGTCGCATTATCCTGGCGTGTTTTTAAGTTGCCTAATGGTATAGTACTTGCAGTATATTATTATATTACATTTATTGTGCTATAGACTGATAGCAATCATTAAGATATATAGATACATCCAAACGAAAGCGCAGATATATATATATATATATATATACTTGTAAGAAATGATAAAAAGGATAAAGTCATAAATACGTAATCGCATTATTTATACATAAATACATACCCACATTTGATTGTAACAGAATTGTATATATGCCTGCTTTCATTCATTTTTTTTCGTTTCTCCTTCTCCATTTCACTAAAAACAGGTTTACACAAACTATATAAATTTTTATTTTTTATGTATAGATTTTTAACAACCGATTGACAGAGACACGGGCCTTTTAAAAGACCTAGATATTTTGATGTTTATTAGAATTTTTTTATAATAACCAAACCTATAACATTCATTTATTGTTATAAGGCTATACCTACTAATTGGAAACCGAAACCGATCTTACAGCGGACTACGATGGTAGGACGGCGCTGCATCTGGCCGCTACCAATGGGCATACAGCAATGGTTAAAGAGTTGCTTAAACTGGGCGCTGACGCTAAGGCTTTGGACAAGTCGGGATGTATGTTATTATATTTTATTGTATGATATTACATATTACTATATGATATTTATTATATTCGCTCCAATGTACCTTTCCTTTCGGTAGTTCCGGTGTTTTAATATATCATTTTCAATTTATTCTCACATTTACTAAAAACGTTTTTGTAGCAAACTTGGGTCGGAATTTCAATATGTTCAGTTTTGTATCTAAATCGATATATATATATATATATATATATTCTACCCTATCATATATGTCCATGACAAACATTTAATACTATTTAGCTACTATATCAATACATGTATCACTCTATTTTGTATGTGTTTTAACTATTTTCCTTTCAATTTTTAAGCATATTGCTTTATTACTATGCATTTTAAAATCATTTCTCATTGCAATATAGTTTGAGCCAAATTGTTCTGCTGTAGTCAGGAGCGAAGAGTGTCGCACTGATGTATATCCTTCTGTATTCTAGTAACTTGATCTAATGAATTGATTGAATATATTACCGTGGGCTTATGATATACATTGGGTGAATTTCATTTCATTTATTATGAAGGATTGTGTGATTCGTAATGAGTAAATATTCCGATGTGTTTGTCGGTTATTTTTCTTTTCTATCGGTCTATAGGATGACATAAGACAGTACTACAATACTTATTATTTGAACACCTTCTCTTACCTTGTCGTTTACAAAATGATGCATAAGTATTTTCTGGTATGGATTACAGATATATAGATAGTTCTTTGACAACCAACTCCTACCTACACACAGTGATGCCAGTGCAGAATGCCATGGATGGTGGCTTCAAAGAACTGGCAAGAATACTTGGCCAAGCTTCAAATATCGAAACCAAAACTGCTCTGTGGCAGTCCGAGAATGATTGTGCAAAGGTAATTGTAATTGTTGTATCCTTTGTATATCCCATTAAACCAATCAAAAAAGTCATTAAAAAACTTTATACACACTACATAGCTCCCTCGGTAAAACTTAAAGCAGCAATCAATCCTCATAGTTACATGCACCGTAATACTATAATATAATATAATATAATATAATATAATATCATATATGCAATTATATGTAAATATGCTACATAGAAAGCTATTATATAAGAATAAATACTATTCGAGTCGTATCTATATATTATATTATATTATATATTATATATATATAGATACATAGATGAATATTATAATATGGTGAAAAATATTTATATTCCAAATTAATTACTTAAAGATAATGTTATTCATAACCTTTGTTTAACTAATTAATCATCAGATTATTACATCGTCTATATATTGTATATTATAATTTGGAAAATTTAAAAGGGTTCTGTCTGTGACAAGATTCTTGCCTTCTTTTTTTGGCAGTTATATCAAATAAAGCTCTTTTGCCTTAATTTAATTCTACGCTTGCAATTGCAACTGAAACTGTCAGTCGTAGTAGAAGATATAATAACTACCAAACTATAAGGCAATAACTACAACACAATGACACAAAACTACATCACTGTGGAAGGCTAACTGTGTAGGCTAAGATTGACATCCTATGTATTATTTTATTTTATTTTATTTTTAGATCTGCTTTTGTAGCCGCAGAGAGATGATAATTAACACTTTTTTTTCTTTTTCTTTTTTAGTTTTTACTGTACCACAATATTCTCGGCGTGAAAAACGTTGTTTCCAACACTGTATATGGAGATATGGCTCTCAACAAGGACCGCAAAGCCGATTTTGATTTGTTCTTTGAGAATCTCAGGGAACGGGGCGCCCAGATCGTCTCTATTCAAGTATATACTTCTACCGCTATCCTTTCTATTCACTTACTTCATTTGGTTTTTGAAATGGATTGATCAATATTTGTGTGAATTCAAACTATACTGTATTTATATATTACTACTAGGATTTTATTGCACAAATACACTCAACGCATGTTGATATTCTTGCAACACTCACCATTACCAGAACTAAATGTTTGGCTATTTTGCCTACTCTGATAGAGTTGAGCATAGTTTTAATCATTACTATTGCCTAATAAGACCTAATACCGTGTTATCTCATGTTTTTCTCACTGCCTTCTCAATTCTCAATTCATAGCATAGTGTAGTATAGTGCAACATAATATAATATATCATATTATATCATATCATAATGAAATATAATATACAGTAACTAGAATATACAAAAGAAAGACAACACATTAATAAAACTATAACTATCCTCCCATATTTATAGATATCTATAGCAAGGATTTACCCTCTAACCATATATAAGCATATAGTAGCCTTAAAGTATTCATAAGTACATAATTATGCATATCAATAGTTTACATTACTCTTTTTTTTATACTAAGTATTCCTTTTGGTATGGAGATATAGAAGCTACTTATATGTAACAGGGGGATAAATACAATAAACGATGGTGTATTGAACTGAAGTATACTATGTTATCATTCACTGGGTTAATGTCTTGCTTCAACTTAATTAATAGATATTGACCTTAAACAGAGTATTTCCATATTTAAAATGAACAGTTATGTAGATATTCGAGCAATGAAGAGAAGTAAAAGAGATAGATAGGTAGGCAGGGATAAAAGAAATGTGAAGAGGGCAAATCATATACACATCAAATATAAACACGCAAGATATTGTTTCTGACTGACCAATGTATATGTTACGTACTATAGGACATTATTGTTTGCGATTGCTCTCTTCCTGAGTTTGATAGTTTTATGATGGATCTGATACAGTGTGAAACTGAGGACAAGACCATCACCACCCAGGTATCTATATATATCTATATATATCCAATCATTTAGTCACTATAAATCTAAATATACCCTTAATATATATATATATATATCCAATTATTTAGTCACTATAAATTTACATATATACCTACTAATATATATATATATTATTTCATTGTAATTTTCAATGCTGTCATGTCTGTATTTTTTTGTTACTGTATTGTTTTGGTTTTTTTACACAAAATTTTAGATCATTGTAATATTTCTTTTATTCTTTCTACATCCACATCTTTCTACTTCTTCCCTCTCCCTCTACCTATATATATATATTGTAGACAAAAAATGTAGATTGCAGGAGTTAGAGGATATATATCATCATTTTTAATGGATGGCTCCTATACTATACTTTATATTATAATATATATGGTGAAATAAATAAACCGCGCTATAAGGTTGGTGTGATTGGGTAAATATTAGGGTGGGGTGGGGAAGAGGAGAAGTATAATTATGAACTTTCCTCAAAGGATGCCATTGTACAGTTAGTACAAATTTTAGAGTATAAAAACACAATGGTACATGTCGGATATCTGGGTTTCTCGTTTTTTCTTAGTCTCTAGATATATTTAATCTTGCTTACATATACTTACATACATGTCCATTTCCCTCTCTTTACTTAATACCCGACCCTACATGTTTATACCCTTTCCATTTTTATCATTATTCTGCTTTTACTTACTATCCTCTCAATATTATCCTGTTAAAGCATATTTTTCATTTCTTATCCTTTTACCTCCATCTGTCTAGCTAATTCCTATTGGGTCGATAAATTCCATTACGATCTGGGTCAATAAATTAATATTGCTATTATGATTCAAATCACAAGAGGTCGATTCCAGACCTACTAACCTTGGTAATAAATTAATACTACAATCGGTCACAATGAATCAACAATCTGATGTGAAATTAATCAGCAATCAATTAGAGTTAAAGTCATAGGTGGTTAATGGATAAGCAATATGTAGGATAACATGTAAAGCAGTAGGACGGTGGGTAACTGATGCTGATGGGTTGGTGATCATGCAGGAAATCTCGGATATTAAGCACGAAATAATTAAGGGAATGACCTCCGAACAGATGTCTCAAGCCGTCAACCATATTATTAGTGTGAAGTTGGTTGTACGTATATAGGAATCATAAGAATTATTGTACTGAATAATAGCCTATATTACGATTACGTATCTCACTAATTATTAATAAGCATAAATACAAATTACTTTATTTATGATTGGTTAAAATAAGTGTGCATCGTTTGTTTATCATCAAATACCTTTATATAGAGTAGAAAGACACACATACACTAGTATTTAGTATATTACATACATGTATATATACGACGAACGGTATTTTTCTGGGTCTAGTTTGACTTAAAATCTTTCAGTTGCTGCTGTAGTGTATCCTGTCATTGTCTTGTTTTTAAAGACCATGTTTTGTTGAATATTCATAAAATCATAACCGAACTTACATTCCATTCTTTCTCTCAGCGTGGAACTGATAACTCTGTGATGGCAAGGTCGTACACCATCTCTCCCATCATGGATCTACTGAGCTCTAATCTCCAGATCTGCACTCCCAAGGTAGATCTAGATCTAGATTTATGTTGTAACATAGTGATTAATATAGATCCATGGCGTACCATATAATTTATATTCATGTGTTGTTTAGTGTGATTGATGACGATTATATTATTTTGACGTAAGTAACATTACATATCAGAGAAACATTATTTGGCCAACCCCTTTAATATAGTCACATTGTCCGTGTGAATATGGAAGAAGTAATCGATGGATAGATATAGCTACGTACATATTGAAAAGGTAGACACATTGAAAAACTACCATAAGAATCACTAATTAGTGTTGACCACCAGTACATATTTATATATAGAGAGAGTATAAGGAATTTGGTTTGTATGCCGGTATATCGTTTATTATGTATGATAGTATGTATATCTCCACGTGGTAAATAATAACCAGTAATAACTGCTTTTGTGCTTTTACAGGGTGTGGTTATGGCCAATCAGACCACAGAACCGCAGAAAGTACGAATTCTCAGCCAAGTTTTCATCCGGATGGGCCTACCAATCATCCTTAAGCTGCCTCATCCCCTCAAGTTGTCTGGTGGTGATTATATTCCAGCTGGCCCTGATCTGTGTTTCATGGGGGTATGTGTGTTGAAAATATAGTATAGAGTATAGTGTAGGATGTAGTATAGTATAAAAAGTATAGTATAGAGTGTAGTACGGTGTAGCGTATAGTATATAGTACAGTGCATAATTTGTAAGAGTATAGCATAGCAAAATACAGTATAGTATATGATTTATAATATAATATAATATACAGCTCTGTTTACTTACACATACACCTTGCTCTTCCTCGCCACCTCTACTTCTCCCTTTCCACCTGCCAACAGACCGGCATTGCCACAGACAGTGCCTCCATACGGTACATGATGCAGAAAGATGCATTTGGATCACGCCGTGTGGCAGTTGTCCGTGACTTGTTTGATAGGAGTGCTGAGCGTCGTCACCTGGTATGTTGTATATTGAAGTAATGATATATACAATTATTACTTCTATTAATGAGCATGATATGAATGTATTGCTTTGCATCCTAGTATCTACAGGATGGTTGGTGGGAACGTATCTTACTAGTTGGTTTGTGGAGTGTATATGTATATATGTAGGGTGATATGTATGTATGTACATGTATACACATAGGTCTAAATTGAAGCATTAAATATAGATCATAATAAGATAGATATAATATGGTGCTTTATTATTCAGGGGTGTAATTGGAAAACGTGGATAATAGCTATAAACCACTTTAATTATACTCTTACGTTTGATGGAGTAGAGCTATAAATATTGGTCTGATAGTAGGTATTTAAGAAGCATTTATCAAAGTTCAGTTTACAATGACACCTTTAAAGGATGTGTTTTCTTGTTATACTCCTAAATATAAGGAATATATCTGTATGCGTGTTTATGCTTACGTGAGTAACAACTGTTTTTTAATTTTAAAGAGATAGGGAAGGTAAAATGGTAGGAATGGCACTTGCTTAACTTACTTTTCGTTTGTTTATGCAGGATTCCGTGTTCAAGATCATCGACAAGGACGTCATTATCATTCTTGACTCTATTATTGGGGAAGATAACTGTAAAAGGTCTGTATTGCTTACTATACTACTGTACTAATATGCAACCTGTAGCTATTATGTTTGTTTAAGTTGTGTTTATTTATACTAATTGTACAGCATTGCATGGGTGTGTCAAAATACAAAATACTATTGTATATATCATATAATTATAAAGGGTATATATTACTATATATGATATATGACACATGGCGTAGATAAGGTAGATAGAGGAGTGGGGAAAAAAGGAGAAAGGAGGATAGATAGTAATATATGATTAACTTTAGACGATTGGTCAACGAGTATGCCATGTGCCCCAAGCTCAAAAAATATGTGCTGACTCGCATGAATATTGAGCTGTCAAAGTACGTTCAGGATCAAGGGTTCCATGTAATCAAGGTATATATATGTATATGTTGTTTTCTGTTGCATTTTTTTGTATTGTTTTGTATTGTTTTGTATTGTTTTGGTTTGTGTTATAATGCAATACATTGTTTTGCATTATGTTGTATTGTATTATATTGTGTTGTGTTGCATTGTGCTATATTGTATTATATTATATTACGTTATATTGTATAAAATGAGCTTGGCCTGTCATTAATTCATCATTCAGAATATGACCTATCATCTTGCCACTTTGTGACCATATTAATCTGTACTACACCTTTATATTTATTTTCCACATCTATCATATCTATGCTCTGCATCCCTCTGTTATATTTTATTATATTGTACTATATTGTACTGTATTACCTTATATTATATTCTATTGTACTATATTGTATTTTATTGTATTATATTATATTGTACTATGTTGTATTGTATTGTATTGTCTAACATCTCCTATCTCCCTCTTTATCATTAGATGCCAGAATCCCTATACAATGATCACATGGGAATCATCAACTTCGGGGCAGGTGACCTTCTCGTCAACAATCCATCCCTGGCGAAACTGATTACCTCAGATAAACACTTTAAGTTTGTATTCTTATCCTGCATACTATCCCTACTGTCCCTTTCCCTTCTTACCTTCTTACTCATTGGTTTTATATCACATAATATAATCATTAAGCATCCAATCATCCACCCCACTTCCTTTACCCTTTTCACTATTTCTAACCTTGTTTACGTGTATATATCCAGGTGGCCTTATACCTTGACGTTATTTCGCTACTTCTTGCAACTGTCTTCAATACTATTTTATTTCTCCCTACATCCCCACACTTTTAATTCATTCAGCACAAGTCAATTTCACCTTTACGTTTCATGCCCCTTAATTGTCTTATATTTCTACATACTATCATACTACCATACTATCTCATCATATCATAGATACATGCCGCCCCCTACACTCCTTAAGCTATTATATGGCATACAGATACCTTATGATATTTAAATAATGCTTAGCATGAAGCATTGTAAGTGATGCGATTGTATATTATATTATCGTATAACCCAATATATACTACGATACAATTGACTCCACAGTAGTGATAACCCTTATTGTTATTATTGTTATTATTATTTATCAATTAGTAGCCTACCATGAAAAAATAGATTAAACATGTATTTGAATTACATAAAACCTCAGTTGCCACTAATGGATAATCCAACAAGGTGATTGTGAGTGATCTCGTATTGTGTAACCAATTGGTCAATAATATATAAAATTTATTCATTATAGCTGGGGCTGACCAATAATGATAATGTACTAAATATATCCTTATTTACAGGGGAAAGGTACAGGTAGACACCTTCAGTTGTTCCTCTGAAATGTACAAGTGGCTCTATAAAACCACCCTGATATTCAGGCAAACTACTCCCGCCTGTCAACATGCCATGCCGCCTCCCACCGAGACAGGTGATTATCAAGTGTAATCCCTTAAGAAATAGTATTAATATTAGTATTAGTAGTCATTCTACTTTATTTATAGGAATATTATTCTATTGTTACAGTCACTGTGATAGCACTAATACTAATACAGAATGATGTATACTGTACTATACTATAGTGCGAGCTTGGACCACTATCAAGGACGGGAAGATCCACCAAACCACCGATAAGATTCTAATGGTGGCTCCAGTTGGCTTCCAGACCAACGCAGAGACTGCCCAAGATAACTACTTTATGAAGAAGGGTGAACTAACCCCTGCTCAGATAGAGAAAAAGGTAAGAAATATTGTGATAAAATGTGTATGTATGAGAGAGGGAGAGAGTGTGGTAGATAAAGGTGATTATGGATACGTTGAGATGCATAGTTTGGTGTTTGTCCACTTTGTATATTATAATCAGTATGTCTTATACAATATAAAGTATATAGTATACGCTGTATATGCTAGAGGTTGTTTACGGGAACCGTTGGATAAGGAATAGGAATAGAAGAGGGAGTATGTAGGATAAGTCAGTTACATATTTATGTTTCTCGTATGCGTATGTTTTAGTAGAGTATAGTATAATACGGTATAAAGGTAGAAAGAAGTTTTGACGTGTTGCAATAATATGTTTTTTCCTAGCTAATCAATAATAAACCACAATCACCTTCTACAAGTAAAACTTATCTTTCAAATTTCTTATTAGCTATCCTCTATCTCTTACTGTCCTATTAGCCAACATTTTCTACTTACTATAACCCTATATGGGCATATATATACTATTGCATTTTATACTCCAACCATCACAAATGTATATTATAAGCAATACACCTGACTGGGTTCTATTTTTCTTCTCTTTGTAGGCACTGGTGGAGTTCAGTTATGTTGTTGCCGAGCTTATGAAAGCCGGAGTGAAGCCCGTTATCTACGTAGCTGAACGATGGTACAATACCCCTGATGCTGTGTTTCCTAACAACTGGTTCAGTACTCATGCAGCCACGGAGTTTAAATCGGCTGGTAAGTAAATGTGCTATTCCCTATACTATATTCTTTATACTTTATACTCTATACTATATACTCTACTCTATATCATATACTCTACATAAATGAAAAACGCGTACCTTGACTATCTTTGTGAGTTGGGTTTTGGTTATTCGGCTATAGATGTATTTCAAGTGTATTTGTGTATATATGTGTTTTTACTGTCACTTTTTATCTCACATTTCGCATCTCTATTATGTATGTATCTATCAATCTATTTATCTTTATCTTCCTCTGACTTTCTTCTTTTCTATATCCTATTAATATAATCATTATAGTTAGAGTATTAGTACTATTACTAGTAATAATATCGTTAATCATCACAGTAATAGATAACTAAACCCATACTTTACAGAATCAACCGTTATGTTCTACCCAATGAAAACACCATCCCGAAGGAAAGAGAGGCGAGAATAGTAAGTTACTCACCTCTAAATCACTTTCTCTCTACTACCTCCTGTTGCTCCTATGTTGTACTATATTATATTATTATATTATCCTCCATTATGTTATATTGTATTATTTTATATTATACTATATTAATTTCATTAGATTGCATTACATTATCTACACTGATACGCATAACAACCCAGTTTCCATTTTCATGCCACCCACACACTAAACCTCTGTTTTTCCACTCTCTAGTATTATCTCTGAACTTCAGGAGGTGTATGACCGTGAACTCAGTTTAGCGCAGTGGGAGAATAGCGATTTCCCCCACTTCCTGGAGAGTACTGGTGTGTACTATACATATATACCCCCATATACCCTGTCTAGTAATAGTAATAGTTATAGTTATAGTTATAGTTTGGGTATAGTTCTTATCTCTTAGCACTAAGTGTGTTGCCCTTGAATGCAGAGTATATAGTATAGATTATATACTATGCATGAATATATATATCATTGCTTAGTATTTACTATGGCAGTACTTACTCTATACTCTAATTTCCACATAATAGACATTATTTTTCTATACATAAATATAACCTCCCTATACAAAGACCTGCTTTTTATTGGCCACCATAATATTGGTATGTGGGCTATTATTGGTTGCTGCCTGCCGTGCTACGTATCATGGCTACCAGCCTACCAGTACCTTATTTCATATACCCATGCTTTATCACATCAAACAATCCACTCCGAGGTAATAATGCAGAGAGAAAGAGATAAAGCGGCTTATTATCACTGCCAAACAGGCGCTTTAATTATGGACAGGAAGAGACGTATCGCCTACGTAGCCCTCTCTCAGCGTGCCTACAGAAAGGTATATAGGATAGGTATAAGTATAGATATATAGTATTTTTCTGTTATTGTTACTTTATATTCAATTAAAAAAAAAAGCGAGTGAAATATAACTAAAACCTATGCAAGTAAATCTGGTATACTTTATATAGAAGGTTTTGCTAATAGATTGACTGAATGATATAAAGTCAGTAGGGTTTATTTTTGGCTTGGCCTGCTTGGTTACTTTTATTATTTATTATTGTCATGTTTATTGTTCTACTTCTTTGTTTCTGTTGGCCATTTAACTTTTAGTATTCACTACCTTTTCTCTTGAGAGAAGAGAATGATCAAGTATATAATTTTATTATCATTTTTAATATTAATGTTTTTATTAGCTATTGAACCTATATCTCAAAACACACATACAATCAATCATACACCTGCTACACTCTACTATACTCTTATACTATACTATATTCTACTATACTACACTCACACAGATTTGTGAGACATGGGCCAGTCGTATGGGCTACACTCTAGTGATGTTCCATGCTACAGATGCCCAAGGTAACCTCATCTACCACAGTAACGTCATGATGTCTGTGGGAACCACTGTGGCTGTGGTCTGCGTTGAATCTATCGAGGATATGGTAAGATTTATAAGGATATAGTAAGATTTTTTAAGGTTTATATATCCTCTATATAATTAAATAGTGTACTAGAGGGGGTTAATGAGGGAATATCACGGCACCACTACACTATATTTTAATACACTATAGTTAAATATAATACACTACTATATTACTCTATACTCCACTATATTATAGTACACTATAATGCACTATACTACCACACTACGGCAAACTATCATGGATTGAAACAGAAGACAGCCTGAGGAGATTATTGAGCTAATATATTGTAGGGGTTGGTTGGCTTGATATATTCTTACACTCCATCTGTGCAACATATGTATGTTAATGCATGTTTGGTGTAAAGAAATAACAAAAATAACCAAAATAAGATAAGCTAATCGCTACAATATAATTAATAGACTGAGAGGCAACATCTTCTCACCACTCTGGGTGAATCCCATGAGATTATATCTATCACTCGTGATCAAATGAACAGCTTATGTGGAAATGTGCTGGAAGTTCATGGGGAACCTTACACCAAACGTCTCATGTGCATGTCTACTCGTTCATATAATGTAAGTCTGATCTAACATAGATGTTTTGATATCATTTAATATCACACCATAACAAATAGTATTATATAATATAACATAGTATAGTAGTTTATTATTTAATATAAGTCTATATTGTATGCTACAACATAATAAAAACGTATGATTTAGTAGAAGGTAGGGAGGGACCTTCTATCTACCTGAGATAGCTTACTGAAATGTCGTTTGACTCTTTCTATGCCCTATTCTATATCTGATTTTGCTCTTGTAAATGGTATTTCTTTTAAGTGTTGACTTATATGCTACCTGCCAATATTTATTTACCACTTGGTTTTGTAAATACTACAACTTGCGGGCTTTCACCTTGCTTTATTGGCATATTAACGGACTATAAAACATTCAAAAAATTCATATGAATATTTGATCAACCTGTGTACAACAGAGGAAATAATTTTCTTTACCATTACATAGCCATATTATACCTACATATGACCCTATCATACATATATATTTCATTGAAGTTTGATTGTATCCTCAATTATATCTTTTGTTTCTCCCTTCTCCTTCTCTTTCCCCTTTCTACTTACCTATCTGTCTATTGATACAGATGTTATTAATACCTATCCGAGATACAAACTAATACTAATCAATCTTCCGATAGGCTTTTACGGCCGAGCAAAAAGAAGCCATGCTGAGACATGTGGATCAGCTGCTGCATGCTGATATTACCACCATAGAGGATATTGGTGGTGGTGGAATTAGATGCATGATGGGAGAATTGTTTTGATAGAATCTCTTATTACGTCTAATAGCTTGACGTTATGACGTTTTGCAGGTAATATAGTGCAACTTTGTGGTAAATTGGTATGATCTGGGTTATATTGGCACACTTATAGTGATAAAATAATTAAAGACTCAATATATATATACGCCAATACTTATTCCCCTATTAAAAATTAAAACTTAAACAGAGATAATAAAAGGCATATTTAAATATGGATATATAAAATATTCAACATGCTGTGTGCAGTGATTTTAGTGGTGGTAATGTAATTGGTGTTATGAGTACTATTGACTGGCGTAACTGGGGTTGTGTTATCAGGCGAATGATAATGGTAACCTTATCCATCACAGTGGTATGTTGGGTGGGTGGTGGTACATATGTACCTGTACGGGATAAGCATTAGTTATGTCATATTACAATATTACTGAACGTAGTTTATCATAAATAATAAATTATTAATGGTTTTGTTGTTTGTTTGATTTCACTTTAATTATGATCAGATATCAGATATGCATCAAATACATATTAATATCTGGCACTATTTTCATGTCTGTCATCTTTATATAACAGACAGTCCCCGCAAAACTGGGTAAGGTCTTGGAGTATTGATATGAGTCTATTTCCTCTAGATCATTCACAAAGACAATCAATATTCTTAAAACAGGAAGACTATTTAATTTCAGTACTTATTTATATAAATTATTATTACATATGTAGCCCGGGCAAATAGGTAATGTGATCTATTGGTGTTCAATAGCAATCCAGAACGATCGATCAAAATTCAACCAGCCAATGGTAGAGGTCTTGCGACTATATAATAAGTCATTTCAAATCATATGTTTTGGGTCCAGATAACTCTTGTTCTGACATCCTGCTTAAGACAAGTCCTGCTGATTTATTTTATAATAAGAAGTATGTCTTAGCATATCTGTATTCCATGTATGCAAAGGGCCAAGTTTAAACCCCCTTTAATTAGGTACCCTCTATCCTTCTAAGTAAATATAGGTCACAGGACTACTCCTATCTCTACTTACTATTCACTATTCTCAACAAGTATTAATTATGAACGAACGTCTTTTCTTTGCCTAATAATCAGAACATACATTAAATAAAGCATTGAATCGCAAAAGTGCATTGAATGCTTTGGTTCCAAAAAAGTTATATTCTGGAATCCAATTGATGCTTTTTTATGTTTTTCATACCATGCCCATAGTTGCTAAAGATACTGAAGTAGATAATCCAGGTACTTTACTTCACCTTTTAATCTTAAAAATAGGAATTTTAAATTTCAATATGAGAATCATCAAAATATTCAATAAAAACCAAAACCAAAGATATTATAAAAACAATAAGGCCACCCAATATTTAATTAAAAACTAAAATCTTCAAGTTCCAGAGAAAGAGCAAAATGTCTATTAACACCCGAAATACAGTTAACACAATTAGCAGCCTCCACATTACGTATCACCTCGAATATTAACGATTCTAATATTCTTAATCTATGTACGGAAACAGGGAGACTTTCACTGTTATTGTTAAGCACCGACTCAATCCTAGAAGCCATATTTCTCTTAATATAGTCCTTAACTTGTGACCAAATTGCTTCTATAGGATTCAACATTGGGCTATAGGGTTCAATCCCTAAAAAAAAAATTACCCTGGAGTTCGGGTTCTAATAAAGGGACTGTATTTGGCTAAGGCGACTTGGATTGTCAATAACAATAACAACGGGGGAGCTATAATTTACTCTTGCAGCTCTAAGACAAACTCT
>NAOQ01000663.1:12716-29508 GCA_002751075.1 Ichthyophonus hoferi
ATAGTGTTAGTATACCGATGAAAGGATGGTATATACAGTGCACAAACTATCCCATTTTGAAAGACCTTCTCAACCAATCATATTACTATGCCATTTCTCATGTTTACCCTCCGCCAATCATTGTGACATGGCTTTATACATGTAGCTTCTTCCCTTCTCGTATTAAATCACTCTTTCTCTTTTAACTGTTTCTATAATAGGTTCTATTTGCATGATTTGATTGGCCTATATGCATAGTAAACACGTCTAAATGTTATACCCTATACCTATACAGTTAATCCAAAGTGTGGAGTTGGGCTGTAGTGAGGAAGTGCTGACCATTGTCGCCATGCTAAGTATCCAGAATGTGTTCTATCGTCCCAAGGTAATATATGTTTACTTGATGAATACCGGACTTGCATGTATATAATATGGCAAGGAAGTTAGATGGATTCATATCTGTTCATATTTGATTATTCCCTGCTATATATGTGGCTATGTAGATATGAACTGTATTTATATAGGCTTAGAGCTTTCTAACACCCAGTCTGCCTATCAGTGTATGTATTAAAAATATTAAAAAATACACTGCTTTTAATTGGCAGGATATTTTATAACACATGATTTTATAATAGGAAAAACAAGCATTGGCTGACTCCAAGAGGGCCAAATTCTTCCAGCCAGAAGGTACGACCAGTGTTCTCTATGTAGCTGTGTTATGTGTTATAGTGTCTGTAAGAGGTTTTGTTGGTTTATGTATGGTTGTATCTCTGGTTGTTAGCTTGTCTCCATACCCGCTATGTATAGAGTCATAATGCTGTGTACTGTACGGTATATTATGCTACACAAGACAGTATACTACACAATACAATATACTACACAATACCATACACTGCACAATACCATACCATACACTACACAATACCATACACTACACAATACCATACACTACACAATACAATACACTACACAATACAATACACTACACAATACAATACACTACACAATACAATACACTGCCGCACAACAGGAGGCCCTTTCCCTATCTAATCCTTTCTAATACGTACACACCTATAGGTGATCATTTAACCATCTTGGCTGTGTACAATGCGTGGAAGACAAACAAGTTCAGTAATATGTGGTGCCACGAGAACTTCATTCAGGGTCGGAGTCTCAGACGTGCACAGGATGTGCGTAAACAAATGCTTGGAATTATGGATAGGTTTGTTTTCCCTCTATCTCCTCTCTGTTACCAACTACTTTGCTATATATAGTATCTATCTACCTACCTATCTATTTATTTGTCTATCTATCTATCTACGTATTTATTTACTTATCTATACCATTATTACTCCTACTTAGTTTTCCCCTTAACCAATCATACATAGCTCACATCTCCGTCCCATTTCCTATTGGTACAATATCATTCTTTAACCACGACCCTGCAATCAAGCAACCAACAGTTTTTTTTTGTCATTCTGATTCACAAAACACGTTTAACAACAAACAACATAGCTCTCGAATACTATATAACCTATAACACTATAACAGGTACAAGCTAGATATCCTGTCCTGTGGTAGTAATATGGTTAAGGTACGTCAATGTATTCTCAGTGGATTTTTCCGTCATGCTGCTAAGAAGGACCCCCAGGAAGGTTACCAAACATTGGTGGAGCAACAGAATGTTTATATACACCCCTCGTCTGCACTCTTCAATCGTCAACCGGAATGGTCTGTAGTTGTAGTTAGTCAGTTAT
Organism: Ichthyophonus hoferi; assembly: GCA_002751075.1. Lineage (NCBI taxonomy): Eukaryota > Ichthyosporea > Ichthyophonida > Ichthyophonidae > Ichthyophonus > Ichthyophonus hoferi. Next base: position 14,453 of record NAOQ01000663.1, read on the forward strand.
TTAGTATAGTATATGTATACATTACATTATATAACTATGTTTATGTTAATGTTTATTTATCCTTCTAAGTATTTATATTTATAGATATAGTTACAGTTTTCTTAATATATTCTATCGATATACAGTGTTTCCTATATATTATTATAATGTCTTTGCTGTATTTTTCTCCTATTCTTTCTTGAATTTGCCGACTATATATTGGTTTTATGTATGCTGTTAGCTTGATTCTTACTTCTACTTCTACCTATACCTATACCTATACCTGTACTATCTAATTAGATATATCTGATTGGATGAATGTCGTCATGGCACACTTGGATATTTCTTGGGTTTATTATTTATATACGTAGAATGTAACTTTCCACTGAACCAATCTTTATTACCAGACTATTTTTTAATCAATTTAAACACAATGACAATACCAGTATTATTAATAGACACTAGTAGTTATACAGAGGGTAATAAGATAGCTTGAAAGGAAAGCAAACAGTATCGCTTATTTTCTGTAGAAGCATTAATATAAACGGTGTTACTGTGTGGCCCAGTGTCATTTACTATATAACACTATAATTTTATATACCCAACTAACAAATAATATCCATTGTATAATTAATATTCATTCTTTTAACCACCCAACCAACTAATCAACTAATCATCAGACCTACATCATCTAATCCCTAACAACCATCACCCAATCATATTCACCATATAATCTTATAAAAATGTAGCTACCCAGCCAGCCAATCACTATATATTCTTATTGAAAATATCACCAACCACTCATATGCACGATACAATTTTATAACAAAATATAATGACCCAATCATATTCATTACTAACAATTATGGTGTACTGGGGGGTCTGCAGGGTGGTATACCACGAACTGGTTCTTACTACGAAAGAATACATGAGAGAGTGCACAGCTGTGGACCCAACCTGGTTTACTGTCTTTGCACCCAACTTCTTCCGTCCCTCAGACCCTACCAAAATGAGCAAGGTCCATGCTATGCTTATCATACTTTATATTATACTATACTACCTTTTCTCTATTATTATATACTCTACTATATAAATATTATAATCAAATATAATACAATATAATACAATATAATACTATACAATCTAATACAATGCAATACAACATAATATAACGTAATATCACATAAAGTATTTCATAAATAGTAGTATATTCGACAGAATTTGATTTATGTATGCCATTGCTTTCTCATATAACCTTCAATGGTAACATGCAACCTATATAGAGTAATATATATCTATATATGTATAGCAGTAGTAGTAATGGTACTACTGCTATAATAATGTTCATGTAGCCCCACAGCCACAGTTATGTCATACCATACGTAAAATGTGCTTTAATTCTTTTTATCTCTTTTTTTTGGTCCCTATAGAGTTAAGGTAATATATATACTAGTTATGCTTATAGTTATCCTATGTACTTATATTGATTATGATGTATAGATGTGTATAGGCATATGATGCTTGACAGCAAGAAGTTGATAGATAATTAACACACTACTTTCCCTTCACTCTCTTCTGTCCATTCTCCTACACACATAGGCCAAGAAACAGCAGCGACTAGAGCCTCTATACAACCGCTATGAAGAACCCAATGCATGGCGTATCTCCAGAGTCAGACGCCGCAAGTAGACCAGGGGCATTGTGTGGTCGTGTGATGGGATCATATATATACATACATACATTCTATCTTGTATAGTAACTAACCGGATTTATGTAAGCCAAGCATTTACAGTAAACTTTGGGTTATTGAACATAGGCAACCCATTGAAAATAAAGTATGCACACTATATGTGCGCAAATAGTATAAACCTAACCATATATATATATATAATTCTGGTCTGTAGCCTAAATGGGATTTATGCATGTAGATAATAATTACTGGTCATATGTAGTATTGGTTTTTAAATGGACACCTTAGTACGGTAGCCAGTGTCGGTAATTAGCAGGACAACAAATATGATGAGTTATATTTATGTGCTCCTATTTCTTTCTTCTTCTTTTTAATTGTGTCGCAGCTAGTTCTTAATTAGCTCAGAGCCTGAAGATAAAATATAATGTTACTTTCAATCACCCAAAGGCAAGTCCTTGAGAAGCCTAAATGAGAGCCTATATTAAAACCACTATGGATTCTCAACGTTAAATATGATAATCAAGGCAACATCAAGTACAAGGCATGGCCTATGGTGATAGGTTGCAGGCAGAGAGAGGCTATTGAATAATTTAACATTGAACCTCCAGCTTGTTGCTTGTTGGTTAGCCACAATCCATCTGACCTAGTTATTTCTAAGGATTTTGAGGTGATTCAACTGGACATAGTGGGTGCCTACTGTTGCAGTCTAGTAATATCATTTCTGGAAGGTACAGGATGAAAAGTTTCACTGTGTGGTTTTGGCTCTTGCCAATCTCCAAATCAGAAAGAAGAGGCTTCATGATGTTGATGAGACTAGAACCAAGTAGTGTTGAACGTGTAATGCAGTGGAGCTTCCCTTCCTGCACCCTCTGGTAATGACCTCACGGCATTTCAACAGGGCTATGTGTTCCCCCATGCTTCTACTGCTTACTTTGTGAACACTACTACTATTCTGTCCCTTCCGTTTTCTTTAGGTGGAAGCCAGGTGCTCACCTCACTGCTGTCACTGAGTACAGTAAAATAGGCAGCCTGTACAACCTGATTCAATCACACCCATCCTTGGGTGATGCCTTGTTTCAAATGCTAGCAGCATCTATATCAGGATTACTACCATCAGGTGATGAATAGGTTAATGCTCTATTAAACTCTTCCTGAAGCTCATACTTTTTTTCAAGAGTAATTGAAGCATTTAAATTTTATTTGCAAGTGTTCTATAGATGTGACAATCATGATCTATATCCAGTTGAATGTATAAAGTACTTATGTGTACACTGTTGACGCATTTAAGTCCTACAAGTGTTTGGTCGAATGCTTCATGATTTTGTCTTACGAAAAAATCATTTTTTGTTTAGTTAGCTTTAAACCTCCTCCAATTGTTAAGTAATTAGATGTTAGACATTATTTAATAATAATTAATCAATTCAATGATGTCACTAATTGTAGGCAAATGGGACTTGATGTTTAATGCAGTCTTGAACGTAAAGGTACCGTGGTTTTAAATAGTGTTGGTTATTGATATTTAATCACATAGTAGTGTCTAATAATACATACGTGATAATGGTTTCCAGAATAATTCTTTGAATAACATTTGGATAACATGGTGCTAAGTGCATATTAGGTAATAGTTAAGTTTAAGTTCTTATTTGATAAATATGTTCACCGCATGGTCAACTTGGTATTGACTGAAAAATCAACAACTATATAACCAGCTATCACAGCAGAATTAGTCTGAATTCCGATTTCAGTTAGTTGTAAGGTAATACATGTTTTATTTTCTCTACAAACTAATAATATGTTAATAATGAGTAGCCTCATGGAAACCCATCTTGGAGCCATTGCTCGCTACAAGAATACAAAAACCTTTAGAGAAGAAGACAGGGTTCGTTCCAAGTACCGAAAAAAAGAAACAAAGAGTCTACTTTTCCTGTGATTTGGAGAGAGACAATCTGTCTTTAGAGGCCTAGGACGAAAACGTTGATTCTAGCTCGGAGACAAGTGGATCTAACAAACGTACACCGGTGGACCAGGACGAGGACCTAGGATATGACCATCCGGACTACAACATATACTAAGATGTAGGATGTAGATGAATATCAAATTCTACTAGTTGACCTTTTAGATTGATGTATGTATCATAAAATTAAAAGCTCTAACATGTACCTGACAATATATATATATATGAAAATTTCCAGAATCTAGAAATATAGAAATATTAGTGAGATAATATTGTTAACATGACTGTACCAACATTTTTTTATTCCCTTTTATCCTTGTATATGTGCTTCTTGATGCTTCACAAGTATTTGAATGCTATTCATTAAAAAATACCAATGACTCCATATTTAATAGCCTACTTGGTGCTTGGATACTAATGAATACATCTGCTCCATAAATTCCAAAGTTGTTAACGAGAAATAACATGACTCATCTAACAAGAATGTTATTCCAAACTGAAAAATATCATAATTTCTATGTGATAATAAAATGAATATAAAAAAATGGTAGGTAGAAGTGTAGTGGAAACTTTGGTTTCAGCACTTTTCATATAACTACAATTAATTAATATTGCTGGCAATTACTACCGCATAATGTAGTCTGTAAAAATAATTAGCACAATCTAAATCTGCAAGTAAGAGAATATTTCAGATTGGTGTTCAATGCTAATCCAAAAAAAAAATACATTTAAGATAAAATTAGTCAATGGCAGCAATCCTACTGTTATATAATATGCCATTTCAAATCACATGTTTTCAATCCAGATATCCTCCTTAAGACAAGTCCAGCAGCTTTTACCAATCTCTCTACAGTTTTGCAACTTCTAAGGGGAGATCATGTATGCCGTAATAATTGACTATATGACTCACTATGCAGAAATAACAAAAAAGGTTTTCTTTTTGCTCTTCGCGGACCGAAATATGGTCATAAATGAAACCTCATTCTAAGTAGTAATATTAATGAGGATGCACTAGCGACGAAAACAAGCAATTAAACGTAGTCTATGGCGAGTAATCGTAATCCATAGGCCAATCGGAATAGACTTTATGAGCCACATCCAATAAAATACTTATAGATAAAGTAACCAATCAGAAAAATAAAATATGAGGCCCCATTTTGTATACCCAATCAAGTGTGTGGTGGGTGGGAAAGTATCCCTCGGGCCATCTTTACATATGGTTGGGTGGGCATGGGGATTGCATTTATTTCTCGCCGTTGCAGCCGTTTAGTTTGATTGCTGAGCAATATTTTATTGATTTGATTGCTTACTTTAAATGAAATGGCCAAGCTGATGAATTTTTTGCAAACCCAGTAAATATATTTCTCCTTGAGGATCCGGTAACCTATATTCTTTATTTAATTTCAAGTTAAGCGGCACTTTGTTTCAAAGTTTTCTAAGCAACTAGAATTTTTTTTCACACTTTTATAGGTCAATACCATTGTCCATGCCTCTTATGTCAAGCATCTTTATTGCAACGTACACAAGTTTATATTGAGGATTATGTCGGCTGTATAACGATTATTCTCGCCTTCAGAATTCTCCCTCACGGGCTTATGTACGTAAAGCATGTGGGTGGAGGGTCATCTAGCGAAGTTTATTCGTTTTTGAACAAGATGAAAGATCACAAGGGTTAACTTAAAACATCCGCGTTGCTCTGAGAAGGTTGCAATACTTAGAGACATTAAAAATATTGCGTGTATTCATTCAAATATTACTACACTTTATCAAGCCCTTAGGCTGGATGGTTTACTATGTCTAGTGATGGAAGCTATACCTTGCGTTATGGTTTTACTACATTATACCCTACACTATAAAACAATGTAGTCTATAATTGAGTTGGAGAAACTTGGGATCTTTCTCTCAATGCTACAATTATCAAAAGGAGTGTGGATTCACTGACTCATCAATGTTTGTACTAGATCATCTAAATCATCTCATCACTCTTTTATCCATCTACAAGCATTAAAAAGTGCTTAGAATTCTTTTGTCCAGCCAAGAGCTGTAAACATAGCTTGGACTTCGATGGATGCATAAATCTGAAGTGGAGTATCTGATAAGATATCAATATCCACTAGAAATGTCCAACCTTATCTCGACTAGATTATATTAGTTTTTTCTAATATGACTCATTGGCTATTTCACCACCTTCGAACAATGTATTGATAAATTGATTTCAAGTTACGTCCTTGTAATAAAAATGAATAGGCTAAAAAACAACCATTGGACGCTTTATGATGGTAATTTTTATTAGAAATTTTGGTTGTAACATTAGGTGTAACTAACAAAAACATGCTCATCTTTAAACATGGTTATTATTTCTTTTTATTGTTATATTACACTAGCAATCAGATGTTTTTGTTGTTTACTTATGGGAATCACTGAGTCACTAACCCCGTACTACGTTATTTGATTCATTAATCCTATCTATAATTAATTGATTAGAGTCGCACATAAAATCAATTGGCGCAATACCTATAAAAAGATATTTGATTCTCAGTGTAATTAGATTAGTATACATAGTCTGCGGTTCAATCATGGGGTTTCACCATAGATCCAATGTAGGGAGTTTTTACGTTCAACGTAGTACATCCTCATTTCGACATTGACGAATAGGTCCGCGTGAAAAGAGTAGCATAAGCAACCATACGTATAGACTGGTCCTACCAGGCAATCATCTGCACTACCAGGCCTCTCTCCTCTTTCCTAGCCAACCTCGTCTTCTTCTAACCAAGGGGAATCATCCTCCATTGATTCAGAATTAGTATCCTCTAGTTCGGAAGGGTTTTCAAAAATTGACGAGGAGACTTCCAACAGGTTATGGGCCCAATACGCTTCCAGTGTAATTAGATTAGTGTATCGTTTGGTCTGCTGCTCTGCCTTGGGTTCGCACCATATATTCGTAGAACCAATAATTGTTTCTTTTCATGGTGGAAGGTATTATGTTTCAACTAGTACATCTTTAATATAATCTGGTTTGAATGAAATTCACAGTCTAAGTGGTACTACATATAATATTTCACTTATGATTAGGGCTTAGGCCTAAATTCCACTCTTTAAACTCATCTTAAGATCATATTCAATATACAAACTGGTCAGTGGATCGGCGAAGAAACTATATAACGCCAACTCAATCAATTAATTATCAAGGACTAATAAATAAATCTTATACAGCTTAGTTTAAGAAATAAATATTTGTTATGTCGCATAAGGGAACCACAAACAAAAAGAGTACTAAACGTACTCTTCTTACGCTAAAAAACTTCTTTTTCTTCGCAAGAATGGGAAAGCAAACTAAAAGCGGTTTTTCTTTGGATAGTGATACGAATGGGATTTTAGCCTACACGCCAGAACCACGCAGACAATCGACCTTGCTCTCTTCTCCTTTCATGCCAACGTCGTCAACGTCAAGCTTTGAAGATTCAACTTCAACCGATTGGGAATCAGTAACTGAGAAGGATTCGGAAGAGTTATTAGACATCCACCAGGTGACATCATACGGAAGATGCCAGTCGGACCCTACCTCACCACATGTGTGTTACTCAGCAACTAAAATCGATCTACATGGCCAAAGTATATCCAAGTCAGTCCGTGCAACCATGATCTTATACTAGGCTATTAATTGTATTTTTTAATACATGCATTATGGAGTAACTCATCTCGCACAGCGCCATTTGACTGGTTAATCTACTTCCGTCTTAATTAATTGAAATTGACATTCATTGGTAAACAATTAGCCTGTGCTATACTTATAAATAAATTATTTTATCCGTTAAAATTTTATCCTATAAACTTTACCTCTGCATAAATGGATTAATATTTTGATTGGTCCGATGCTCAGTCATAATGTAACCGTAAAGATAATTTTTTGGTTCTACGTACATAGCATTTTCATATAAGGTATTAAGTTTTACCAATCTCCGTATTGCTTTTTATGCATAAGTCAAATGCGTAAGTTGTTGAGAACATTTTTAAGTATACTGACAGGTCAAAGTACTGGTGGGAAACTATAACACAAACTCAGTCTATCATTATGGACCAAGATAATGTAATAAATCTGCCAAATAACGTGTTTGTGTATTAATTATTGGTTTTATTGTTGTAATGTCACCAAAACAATCTTTACTAGAAAGAGTTCTAAACGTGGTCTTTCCTATATTTCAAAGACCATTCCTCGGTTTGCGAAAATAAATAAGAAAAAAAAAGGTAACTTATCTAATAATTCAAGTGATACTGACGGGACCCTAACACGCAAAGCCGTCCCGTCCCGACTAAGCAGACAGCACCAATACGCGATCTCTCATCTTTTTCTTCTGATACAACTTCATTGACGTCTAGCGTAGAGGAATCACCCTTCTTTAATATTTCTTTGATATAGAGTTATATCTTGAAATAAGCTCATAGGACCTATCTAAAATAGGCGACGCGACTTCCGACAGAACTACCCTCAATGGCCACAATGGGAAGTTGCTATACAACAGGAAATAAAGGTCCTGTCAGGGAATTCCACAAGAAGAATCGTAAGTAAAGCAAAAGGAAAACCAGTGTTAAAACCATTGTTGGGTTTTAACATTGAAAGGAAAAGGCACGGAATTATTACTAAATACACATCACAACTTGTAGTGATGTGGAACCGACAGCGGGAAAGTATTAACTATTTTGACGTGGAATCCCCAGTTTGTTCCATGACGACCATGCGACTGCTATTATCCCTAGCAGCATCAAAGGACTTGGAGATCGTACAACTGGAAAAAAATATCTACATGCATCAACCAGAAGGATTTGAAAACCCTGACTTCTCAAATGGGTGTGCAAGCTTCAAAGATCTTTATATGTACTAAAATAATCTGCATTATTCTGACAGCGTACCTTAGCTGTATTTTTGGCTGAACAGCACCTTTTCTCAACCAACGCAGACCTGTGCCTATTGGTATCCCAGAGTACACCATACTTTCTTGCTGTATATGTCTAGTGAAGTACATGCTCATTGTCTCTGACAACAATGCTACTACGCAAAAGCTAATAGACAGCATAAAGACACAATTTGAAACCAAGGAAATGGGATTTCCAGCCGAGTATCTGGGACATCAAATTTGGAAGGATAGTTAAAGGTCCATCCACTTAACCTAGGAGGGGTACATTAAGGAGATATTAGGGTTATACGACATAGAAGGTGTTAAGCGAACCATGTCTCCAATCCTTCCAAACCATGCGTCAGACTTAGACAAGGACACAACGTCGACCCCCCATGTGCGATATCAGGGCATACCAGAAAGCAATAGGGTGTTCTTTGTGGATATCTTAATTGACAAGGCCAGATGTAGCTTTTACCGTCCTTTACCTAAGGGAACTTGCATCAATTCCATATCAATCCTACTGGAAGATGGTATTTCATGTGATGGCCTACCTCAACACATTCCCGAATATAGGACTGGTTTATCACAAATAACCTGTAGACCCTAGGGCTTAAGTAGACGCCGACTTCTCTAAACATAGTACTGCCAGCAAGTCAACAACAATGTGTGTACTGTTTCTTAGCAACACACCAGTGTCATGGTTTAGTAAGAAACAGTCTTTAGTGGCCTCAATAAACACAGGGACTGCATATATTCCACTGAATGCAGCGGTTTATAAGATCGTATAGACGTCCAGTGTATTTAGGAAGTATGGGTATTGAGACAGGTCCAGTACCAGTCTATGAAGTCAACCAATTCACAATATGAATCTCCGAATACAACGGGATCACTAAAAATACCAAACGTATTTCAGTCAAGTACCATTACCCCAAGGAGACCATGGGGAACGGATGCATAGAAATTAAAAAAATATCTACCCTTGACCCAAAGTTAGACTTCTTCACCAAGGCTTTGGCTCCTGCCCAGCTCATGAATGTCCATCAAAAACTAACTACTTGATGAGTAAGTGACATACTCACAGGTATGTGGGGATGTAGGGGGAGTGTTGAAGTATTTAAGCTCTTACGAGTGCTAGGCAGTATACTTCATGTTGTCTAGTATGAAAAAGACATATTTTTCATGTAATATTGTACCTCTAAATATTTAGTAGCGTTTATATCAAGGTTTCAATCGGTAATCTAGAGTAAACATCAATTAATGATAATGATTTAATTTTACACGAGTCACTAATTATATTTAATTAGGACTAAATGTTTAGTGGAGTCTAGCATGTAAATTTATCATGGTTTGAATATTGTTGGTTATCTGCATTTTAATCACACATAGTGTTTGATGTAGCATACGTGATACATAGCATTATCCTTTACGCAATTAATTGGACAAACAATGCTGAATAATAACAATATTTATACATAATATAATTATTATGAATTTTTTATTGGGCCATACCACACACGCTCTTTCAATTAGAAATAACCAAAATTTACCTATTTACCTTTATTTTCTATGTAAAATTGAATTGAGTATAGCATTATATAATGCAAGGATGTGGCTAGGTTATATAGGCGCCGACTTATTTTACTACTCTATTAGAGTAGGTACATTTGAGGGTGTGTTTAATTTAGCTATACAGCAATATAATTTAATATATTACAATATAATATTCTAAAATAAAATAAAGTCAAATAGAATGAAATAACACCAAATAGAGTAAAAGTAACATAAAGTAAAGTAAAATAAAACAAAACAGGGCAGCATAGTATAATGTAGTAAAGTAAAAAATCATATAATATATTATTCAGTTTATCTCCGAATTACTACAAAAAATCATGCAGCAAACCAATGTAGCTTGCGTGCTCGGGTATTAAAACAATTATAGTTTTAATATACATACGCACATATATATGTTACTGATAATTCTAGATTTATCCACCCACTACAGGTGCTAAATAAATAAAGGTCTTAATTTGTAGCTTACCTACTACGATATTTTTATTATTTTATTGATTGCCCATATAATAAACGAGTGGAGTTTATTTATTTAGTAATATTAAAATTGAACAGGAGAGGACAGGAAATGTCGGCACTAGTCAATTTCATTAATGGCTCCTATATGTATGATTACAGATGCGCTAGATTTAGGAAGTAGTAAGTAAATAGTAAATAATATATATATATATATATATATATAAATATTCAACGAAAACTAAAACAATACTTCGAAACTAATAAATTCTACCTTACCAGGCTCATATTTCTTTTCAATACAAGCAATCTAACCCTCTCTGTTTATTTCTTTGTTGTTCACAGCCAATAGGCGGCGCCTTCAACCACATGGATACGAAATTACAGTTAATACGGCACAGCTGTGTTATAACTGAATATTTTCGAGAATTTAATTTTAAATATATACAACCTTTAGTAGATTCCTGGATAGTAGAAGAACTGCATTCAAGCCTCAAGCACAATGTAAATGATGCCTTAGTGTACTGCAAATTTAGGAGTTTGAAATGATTGCATAGGCCTCTCTGTACTATCTATCCCATCTGTCTTCTCAAAGTACACGGCCAGGGTTTCAAGGCAGGTTGATTCGGCATACCATGTGGTTTGTTGGATACCTGGTACAAAGTGGTGTAGGAGAAAGAAGGAGAAGGAGATGTATAGTGTATAGAGATATGGAGATATACAGAGAGTGGGAGAGTGTATATGTTTATGCAATGCGAGGCAGTATTAGATGGGTAAGGAATAAAGCACATTATTCCAATTACAAAGTTCTACAGGTAATATTTTATCACACACACACACACACATATATATATATATTATTATTAAAACTTGGTATTATCAATAAACCAATGGTTGAAATTGAATTAACTCCAGTCCACAGTCCCACACTCACAGCTGCATTCACCATTGAATGAAAAAAACATAAAATTCAAACGGGGAAAACCAATAAGGAACTATATTAAATAAATCAACAATGTCACTTAATGGCATATAGCCTCTAAAACGACAGCTTAAAATTTAAAACGTCGAAGCAACTGATTTTAATAAATTTCTGGTTACACAGTTTGCATAAATATTAGTAGTCAAATTACAGTAGATAGTTAAGAAATAGCCAGGTTAACATATCCATACATCAACATAAACCATGCAATGGATGGTAAAGTACTAGATGTTACCTACCTCCAATACCAGGGTCCCCTATAGTATCATTGACATTAGAGAAGAGCGTACAGGGTGGACTCTGCAATATTTGACGGGAAAACAAGATACCACTATATTCTAACTGTGAGTGCATATGTATGTGTGGTAGGTAAGTGTAAGTGGCTGTGCGATGTTCAGTTACCGTACTTTGATTAAATAAAAGGCTAAATTAAAAGGTTATATCTATAAGAAATTATCCAAATAAAAACTAAAACCACAAACACAATATCAAATAATATTAATAATGAGAACATCGCAAAGTATTGTGTCAAATTATCTCGGATTTCCTCTACCATCATACTCTCTTTAACTTTAAGAATGTCTATATCTATACAATACAAAAAGCAACATCTACTTTCATACCATTACATATTAACCATCATACCTGTTCTAGTAGATCTCGTAGTCCTCGTCGACTCATACAGAAGCCAAAACTCTTTAGAAGTGTTTCCTAAACAATTGAGAGAAGGAGAGGGTTAATAGTTGTAATGAATCGGATTAGAAAGGAGAACAGTTACAAAGCTAGTAGAAGGAGAGAGAAAAAGACATATATATATGCGGTGTAGTCATATATGCGGTGTAGTCATAGAGGTCGCTCACCTCTAATACTCCTGCCCGTGACATTACACGTACTACAAGAACTTCCATCATTTGAAGAAGAAAATCCCTGTTCACTGATAGGTTTGGTGTCATCCATGGCTGCCGGACAGTTGGTCTCTTCTCATCAAACATTCGGTGTAATGTGGTTGGCTTCTATTTATAAATAGGGAATGTAAGTGGATAGAGTAGAGTATTTCGTAATATATATATATATATATATATATACACGACTATATATGTACTTATATATGACACACATAACTAAGTAGGCAATCACACGGTTGTCTACACACCAACATAGGTATAAACTACATACACACATATATATATCTCTGTATATACCACAACCAATATAGCAGCAATTACCAGTGCCCCCCAACTTACCGTAGCAACCGTTGTGGTACCCTGACCAATAGGATGTAGACCCATCCAAGGGGTGAGATAGGAGGAACTAGCCTCGCTTCTATAATCCCATCTAGGATCAATATTACCAGTGCCCACCCTATTACTATTCCCTCCCACTGCTTTATTGTCCTGTGTTTTAGCACTATCCTCATTGGCCACAACTTCATTTTCATCAATTAACATACTTCCCATACTATGACCGGCCTCCAATAATTTATCACCAGTGACATCATCCGACACCTCGATGTCCATAGACTCCAGGTTATTGGTAACCAATTCATTGGTAGCTGGCAAAATTTCCGAGGGAGTTTCAAGGCGAATTTTCTTAAGGGGGGGTAGGGAGGGGCAATGAATATCACTAGATTTACATTCGTCTATCTCCGTGTTCCATCTGGACTGTATGATTGGACCCTTGTCACTTGGTTGAGTGGTCACCTCAAGAGGGGTAGGCCTATCACTGTAGATTGCAGGTACAGGCGTAGTGGTAGCTGGGTGGGAGAGGGAGATGGGCGCATTAGTATGTAGGGGAATATGCATATAGACAACACACTATACATGTCCGCCGTAACTGTATACAAGTAATAATAACATATAATACATACACGTACCTTATAACACAAACATACTATCCCTCCCACACCTACCCGATTTTAAGGGATATATCGCCCATGGCTCTACGTGACATCTAGCCACATAGCGAACAGTATCCAATCCCACCCTAAAGGCCAGACCTAGACCAATCATAAGTAGTATGATGTCATTCACACATTCCTTATTTAGGTTGGTGGCCTCTACTATATATGGTATATCTGATCCGATTTCACCTAGGGTAGGAATAGAGGTAGAATGGTTATTATAATGTCATGCACAGAGCCATAATTAGGGCTTGGTATTGGCTAAAATTTTAATGTTTTTATACATGAAAAAGGTATGTCATTTAATATGTTAGTATTAGTATATGAGCAAATAAATAAAGAAAGAAAGAGAAAAAGAGAAATCTAGCAACATATACATATATAGAAACCTACAGTAAAGGTCTATAAAACAAGCCCCACAGTACGAGAAGGATATATACATACCACAATTTAGCAAGTGATCGTACACCTTGGTTGCCATGGTAACATCATCATCCCCTCGCCCCATGGCCCTTAGTAGATCACAGTATTCCTCTATACTATCCAATCCACACAGCTCCTCTAGAACCAATAAAAAACAGTCTTATGTTATATTATATTACCTTATATGTATAGAGACCCAATCAAAAACATATATTAAAACCATTTCTAGTAGTTGAAAGGCAACCTTTTTTTATTGAACTCCGTATATGATTGATGTATCATCATTTTTTCAGACTCTTACACGCAAAAACACTATGATATATATACATATACATACATATATATACATATACATATACATACATACATACATATATATATACATATACATACATACATACATATACGTACATATAATAACACGCAATTCTTCCCATGACCCATCCCATCCTTACCTTCAGCTGCCAAAAACCTTTCCATGACATCGGCATCAGGACCAACCGGATCTTCCTTATCTATCCCCATAGCAACCGGGTGTCCAGGGAGAGACATCAATTCTACGTCATCATCACTTACATAGCCCTGACCTACTGTAAGACTATCTTGAGGGAGATCATCAAAGGTACCAGTGCTCACTAGATTAAGGCGACAGGCGACACGTGTACTTGCCATATCATCCTCTACCTGCCATATGTGGGCATCTATTACTCATATTCACTGGTTAGATATACAAGGTAGGTAAATGAACAATTGGATATTACTTTAATTGGCTAGTGATATAGATAGAAGTTAAAATAGAGCAATCATATTAAAGCATCGGGTTGCATGCAACCTATCAGACCTTTACTAGCAAAAAAGACAAACACAACTAAAACTAAAACAATACATTGATTGGATATTAGAAACAATATAAAGAATATTTAAAGGGATGAGGGTAGATACATATAGTAAGATCATACAACGCAGTACACAGTACATAGGTCAAGGCTATGAATATATATATATATCTAGGTATGTTAAGATAGAGAAAACAAGGACCAGGTACCTGGGTGCTCCTCCTCTGTAGCAGTGAGGGCATCTGTCACACTAACATCTAGTTCTGCCCTGTGTGTAGCCAGGAGACCCAGGGTAGAGGCTACCATTCCATCCGTAGGCCTGGCACCGGGATACTTGTGACGGCCATATTCCTATGTATATGTATAGGTATA
>NAOQ01000664.1:0-12357 GCA_002751075.1 Ichthyophonus hoferi
TGGTATAGTAGAATAAAATATACTAGAATGTAATATATGGCCAATATAGAAATAATACCCATATACAAACATGTGCACGAAACCAATCAAAATGACCCCTTTATGGCAACTGAGATAAGACAGATCTCTTAGCAGACCAATAGTACTTATCATATCATTATCTCATCGTACCCTTATTGGATGAAACAATTATGGTATCAAAGGGGCTCAATACAATACTAAGGTTTGTACATGATTGGGTGTTATATATATATATATATATATAATCACACTTTTTACCTTTTAGATAGGCAATCATCTGGACTCTTTCTTCCTCCAGTGGTTTTGATAATCTGGACCCTGTGTTAATCACAGTATAAACCAATGAGAAGAGGTGGTGCAATCAATACGATTGGAAGAACAGATGAGTGTATGAGATATAACATAGAGACAACGTAATAGAGGTAAGCAACAAACGTGTCTTAGTAGGATATTTCAACATGTTGTTAATAGGCATTGTAAAGCAATTTAACTATATTGTCCACCCTACTATATATATTTCTCTCGTTATTTTTCCTTCTCCCTCTCCCTCTCCCTCTCTTCGGTTTCTTCATATATATAATGCTTGCTACTTAGTATTAGTGTGTTATATTCTTTGCATGAAGTATTGACTATCTCTTACACTAATTGATTCATTAAGATCAAGGCAAATAACTGGTTGAGGGAAAGGTATGTGAAATAGCCACAAAGTATAAATAGAAATGAACTGGAAAGCAACAAAAGTGATAGTAATAGTAATATAATAATAATAATAATAATAATAATAATAACACTAGTAATAGCAAGAGAAATCATAATTACAATGACAATAACGATAAAAACAGAAAATGACAATACTACCCTATATACCTTTTATCGTATTCATCATCCAATTCGTCATCATCATAATCCCCCTCTTCCTCCTCCTCCTCCTCATCATCATCATCTTCCTCCTCCTCCCTTCCCTCTCCCTCTTCATTCATATCCTCCTCCTCCATCTCCTCTTCCTCTCCCTCTTCTTCCTCCTCCTCCTCTACCCCATCTTCTTCATTAATAATCTCTACTCTCTCCAGATCCACATCTGTACAATGCAAAGTTATGGTCATATCTTTCCTCTAATGCTTTGTATAAAATTACATGCATGTACAGTCATTCAAATACATAGGTATTACACCATACTATACTATACTCTATTATACTATATTACACTATACTATACTGTACTATACTATATTATACTGTATTATACTACACTATACTATACTATACTATATACTATACTATACTAAACTGTATTGTATTATAATGTAAATTGCCCAATGATACGTGGGTGTGTGTGTAAGTCAGTGATAGTTTAATTAGCATATATTAATATCACTAAGTTTACAAGGTTATACATATAATAAATCAGAATTATTGCAGATTTATCATTAATGGGTTTGAAGGAGATGTGTGGGTAGGGATATATAATTGATTTTATGACAATTGAAATCGCTAAGAAAATTGTACATATACAAGAGGTTTATTATAATTAATTGAGATTAATAAGCTCATTATGACAGTATTTAGTTGTGCTAATGAATATTAATTAGAACTAATTAAGATTCATTAATTCATAGATACAATTGGTTTATAACAAGTATGCGGTTAGTTTTATTAGAAACCTATCATTCTAGTCTGTAATCGTGATGTATATATTTGCGTATATATGCGTATTAATGTTAATTGTATACTATACTATAATAGAATATTATATATTGATGGTTTGGGTAACGAAAAAAAAGGTCGAACATATAAACAATAGGAGTTATGAAAATAATCATGAACAAATAAAAACATTGTATTGAATAATTTTGGATCGTTTTACTCCGAAGTCTAGCATGCAAAAGACATTATAAGGATTTTTGATCAAAATGACAAAATTTCGCAATCAAAATTAAAGCGCAATCAAAATTAAAGCTTTCTCGATCAAAAATCATTTTTTCCTGATCAAAAGGATAAGAAATAAATTGAAAATTTATTTGTTTAAACAGGTTTGTACTTCTACTCAGTAAATTATGACAATCTATGACAAGTAATGACGTAATAATCTATAACAAGTAATGACATTATGAGTCTATGGTAAGTACTGACGCAATGAATCTATGACAATTACTGACGCAATGAATCTATGATAATTTCTGACGTAATGAATCTATGACAAGTAATGCCGTAATGACTTTAATGCATTGTAATAGCATATTGCAAGGATACAAACATAAAAAGAGACCAAGGAAACAGTAGCATTAGAAATAGGGGCCTCACTTACCATCCTCTGATGACGTATCGTGCTTTATAGAAATATGTGAGCGAGTTGTATGCCTGTCAATGATTGGTGTTGGCGACATAGTTAATATTAAATCGATAGAAATATTGAAAGAATAAAATAAGAGAAAGAGAGAGTATCAGTACAGTGTACAATTTTTTTCCTCGTTTGTGTACTATAACAACATATATACGTATAAAATAATATAACATATAATATAATACAGTATAATATAGTATAGTATAAACTATATATACAGTAGAGCATCAATCATTTTAATATAAATAAAATATTCCTAATGTGTTACCTTGTGTCCCCTGCTGATTGGTCGTGGTCTGCATCCAGCTCAATGATTGGTTCTTCATTCTGTTAATGGGTGGAGGGTAGCATTATAATCACAGTCATGTACTGTATTTTGATTGGATTAACTTGTGCCGGGTATATCGCGCTATATAATAGAAAGGGAATAATATCCCGTGATTGGCTAAGAACAAACAAGACGAATTGGTAATACTAAATATGAGTGGTGCCAAAAAGAGAGATAATAGCCATATAAGGAACGAACTGATGGCTGAATTGGATTAGATTTGAGATAATTAATTACTACGTCAAGTTGGATCAGTTAAAGAGTGATAATATCACTATTAGGAAGGATAAGACCTATATTAGGAATAATTAAATAACTATATTAGGAATAATAATATAGTTAATAATAATAATAATAATATAACTATATTAAGAATAATAATATAACTGAAATAATAGTATTTCTATAATTATATTAGGAGCACTGACATAACAATATTAGGAATAATAATATAACTATATTGGGAGCAATGACACAACTATATTAGGAATAATAATATAACTATATTAGGAGTAATGTCATAGCTTTATTAGGAATAATAATAAAACCATGTTATAGAGTCTATATAGCTTAATAATACACCTACCAAGTCCTTATCGAGTTCATCAGAATCTGAGCTGAAATTATAGGTTGATAGCTTACTTAATCTTCTATTCCTTAAGGTGATGATTGGTTTATCCTCCACCTGTTGAAGATGATATATGGGTATAATCGATAGATGTATTTAGTCACATTATATATATATATATGCGTGTGTGTGTGTATGTGTATGTATATAGTATAAGTATAATATACGTAAATGATAAAGATGCATAGTCATATATATATAATATAATATAAGTAAAATATACGCATATGATACGTATGTAAGGAGTATATATAGTACATACATGTTATATATTATATATTACAACCATCTTATGCACATATATATATATATATACGCACAACAAAAGCTCAAGCATATAACAATAGTTTTAATAATGTTAAAAAATATAAATGAGAACAAGTGGGGAACAGAAAGAAAAAGAGAAAGGTATAGGAGGGCAATAAAAAAACAAGACTTCATATAATAACATAACATAACAACACAATATTCAAGCATAACTTACATCAACACTACCACTACGCTCTCTTTCCTTTCTCTCTTTCCTCTCCTCCCTCTCCTTCTCTCTGTCTCTAGAATGTTTATGCCCATGTAACTTTGAAGATTTATGTTCTCTATGCCGTTTATCTTTCTTCTCCCTCTTGGATGATTTTAAAACCCTACCATCATTTTCCACACCTTGTTCATACATGGTGTCATGATAATTATACTCTCTCTGTTCACCTTTCTCTCTCTCTTTCTCTTTCTCTCTCTTCTTCGCCTTTTTAGGTATTTTGAAATCCATGAAGTCGTCATCATTTCCAGTATCTACGTCATACCGCACCCGCTTGGTACTGTAGGAGTGGCAGGGGTGGGAGGGAGTTATTTGCTTAATTAACTAATTAGTGCCAATTGCCAATGGGGTGATAATTGTTAATTATTGCTTACTGGTTGGTTGGTTGGTTGATTGATTAAATGTTCTAATGGGAGTAATAGTAACTGGGCAATGGAGATGATGTTAGTTATGATTACTATTGCAAGTAGTACTTGAAATTATCCAATCTGCTGAATCTGTTAAATTTATGCAATTATTTGCATCGCCTGTAATCTTTCAACCAATAGGAACTGGTAAATAATCTGGAAATGAAACTGCAAGATATGAAATATAAGAGAACCAATTAGATATAAGGCATAAAATACAAAACATAGAATGAAAAATTAAAATTAAAAATTAAAAAACATAAATACCAGAAATAAACCCTTTGCCTCCTCTACCGAGTTATTAATAAATAAAACTAACCAACCACTACAACAAAATAAGAATACATACCTTCTCATATACGCTCTGAAAAATTTAAATGCAAAACACTCCGTAAAAATAAAAGGAAAATCCGACCTGATATTTATAAATAGAACTAACCAATCACTACAGCATAATAAATAATATAATATAATATAATATAATATAATACATACGTTCTCAGAGATGCCCTAGATGTTTTGATTGGAGTCTTTTCCCTTATCTCCTCATCGCTGACCTGTTGTCCATTCTTTCTCTTATTGGCTCTGGCAGCCAAGGCACTGAAATCATCTGAATCATTATCTGAAGTATATGCTATAAGGAAGAAGAGAGAAAGAGAGGGAAAAGAGAAAGATATTAAATAGGGAATGAGTATAGAGGGTATATAGTGTATAGAGAGATTAATCTATGTAATATTTATATCCATCTATATGCATATGCCGGCGCAGTAATAAAAAAAAAGATCATAATAAAAATAGAGAGGAAGGACCAGGCGGTGTTTGGCAATACACCCGTATGTTTATATATAAGCATAGAGGGCTCGCAAAAAATAAAGATATACAATAGAGAAGAAAGAATAGAAACCAACAATGAGCTGTGGATATATAGATAGTAATAACATGTGTGTAATGTGTTATGTATATTTAGAAACTTGGGTTCTAAAAAAAACGACAACTTGGTGTGAGTATACATACTATGACGGTATAAGCTCAACATTAAATAATAATAGTTACACAAGTTACAATACAATATAATAATATAATAATATAACAATAGTAATAATATAATAATAACAATAATAATAATATACCAATACAGTATAGTATATGATCTCCGTTGATTGGTCCACGGAACCCTAATAAAACTACAAAAGGAAAGATAATATAAAGAACGTAACTGTATAATAGATGTGAATAGTTTGGGTTATTCTCTCGATTAAACACTAACATGACTTATACTATATATAATAATAAGGTAATACTGTGTTAGAATTCCTACATAAGCGTTATCTCCTTCTCCTTCGCTCGATCACTCTACAATCCTTAGCTCTTTTATGATTTTACTCTAACTTATGTACCTCTCTTTCTTTATTGTTTTCATTCTCTCTCTCTATCTATCTATCTTATCACATTATATTATCTTGCATTATAATATATTGCATTGTATTACATTACATTATATTATAGTTTATAATATTATATTAAATTAAAGAACTATACTATATATTATTTTGTACTGTAATACCTAAAAATATTGCACAGTATTACACTGCATTACACTTTATAATAGTATTAAACTAATATATATATATATATATATATATATATATATGCTATCTATTATATAAGGTATATATGTATTCTATATTTACCCGCTCCCATTCCTTTGTAATCTTTTATAATTGCTCTTACATATAGTCAATCATAACCAAGATGAATCAAATAAAAATATAGTTATTAATATAAACATATGATAGTATGTGGCAGTATGCATGATAGTATGATAGTACGTATATATGTGTTTATGACAGTATATACGCGTATAATTATGTATATATATATCTACGTGTATTGTGCCGGTTAAAATACTTGTGTAATGTTGGGCATATTTTCTAATAAGAAATACCCTTTTAGATTTTTATGTAACCATTTTTTTCTTCTAAACAACAAACATAGTATAATATTTAAAGGATATACATACAATTAAAAATTATGGTTCTATACTTTTCTATTTTAAAAAATAGAAATTTTAAACTTCAATATGTGAATCATAAAAACTTTCAACAAACACCAAGCTAAAAATTTATCTTAGCCTTCTATATTCTATTCTCAAATCTATTCATCTTGTTTATCTTTTCTTGCTCTCTCTCTTATCTATATATTTCTCTATGCCAATATGAGCTTCATTTGTCTTTCTTCCTTTCTCTCTTTCTCTCTTTCTCTCTTTATATTTGGTTTACTCCTTCTCTTCCTCGCTCACTATCTTTATTTATCGTGTAGATACAAAACGTACCCATATATCTATAAAAAAAAAAAAACTATACATAGTCTATAAGCCTACATAAAAGCAAAATATCAGGTGTACGTATATACATACTATCATGTACACTATCATAATATTGTAGTATCATAAATACATACATACATACATATATATACACACACACACACATCCATGCATAAATACCATCCTAAATACTATCACTATCATACATATAGTCATATATACTATTATAAATACGCTCATACATATTATCATATATACTATCATACGTACGTACAAATATATA
Source organism: Ichthyophonus hoferi (assembly GCA_002751075.1). Taxonomy (NCBI): domain Eukaryota; class Ichthyosporea; order Ichthyophonida; family Ichthyophonidae; genus Ichthyophonus; species Ichthyophonus hoferi. The sequence goes on from NAOQ01000664.1 coordinate 6,867, forward strand.
AAAATAAACCTACACGCACACCAAAAACCACATGACCGACTTTCCCTCCTCATAACACAATTACATACAACCTGAGCCATTCCTTCGCTATAACCAAACCATTCATTTTCACATCAATTTCACTCTTCTTTTCTCTACTCACTCTTTCCCTCCCTATAAACCTAACCATAACATGGATACTTACATTCATCTCCCTTCTTCCTTCGCTCAGCCTCAGCCTCCTGCATGTGCTTCAATACTACACGCTTGACCATGCTGGATATTTCCTTCCCAATGCGGTGAATATGTGTTCATACGATGTCACTATAGTGTGCAATAATAATGGTGTGCTATTCTAGTATTGATATGTATTGTATTTGCTTAGAGTATTATGCTAATGTCTCGACGCTCCTTTTGGTTTTTTTTATATGTCTGTATTGGCATAATATATATCATATAGTAGTAGTTCGTATATATAAACTGTATTGTATTATATGATAATATTAATATTATATAATATAATATAATATATAATAATCTTACTATTTCTCTATTATTTTGTAGTGCGTTTGTGTGTACAACTTCTATCACTGTTAATTTTTCTAGGCTCGATTCGAGTCGTGTAACTATTTGCTAACCAATCTATTATAACACATTCTTCTAGTGGGAAACCCATAATAGTCTTTTATACATTCATATTTAGCTAATAGATAAAAGACTCGAATGGATTCGACTCATCTTTATGGTTAGATGGACCGACCAATGTCTCTGTTAGGCTGGCTCATCATTTCCTTCTGGAGGCTTAATAAAATAAACAAACATTATATATCTAGATATATATTATTACTTGTTACTTGAAACAAACACAGTTTCCGTTTAACATGGCTGATACTTCACCACCAATTTGTTCATATAGTTTCTACTGTAAGAAACAGGTAGGGTGTAGTGTCTTTCTTATTCAAAGCATACTTTTTTTCATTAACATGAAATATATAACCTTATAATTCAATCTCTACAGAGTAGAGAACGTCATTGCCACCTTCCCGCTAACCCGTCTCATACTTTATGTGCGCATCACCTGTAAGTCTACCACCACCTTATGTCTACACTTTTGTTCTATTCTCTTACGCTCACATACTAATATATCTTCCATACTTAAGCACAGTAAGTCTGGTATACTAGTAGGATGATATTTGTCTTTCTAACATGTCTTTTCGCTATGGTACCAATTCATCTCAGTGCAGAGTCCACCAGTGACCCCTGTCCTATTGATCCTTCCCACCGTGTCTCTGCGTCAAAACTTCAACAACATCTGAAGAAATGCAAGCCTAAATCCGGGACAATAGGAAAGATTAAGACAGTGGAAACAAAAGTATGTTCTGATAGTGTGGAAAAAAATGGAAAGGATATTGAGGAAGAGGACGAGCACTCTACACGGCAGAGTATAGGAGTTTTAGAAAGGCAAGCTTTAAATACTTGTTAGTTATTTATATTTTGGGGAGTAGTGTGTCTTGATAGCCGGGGGAATGGGTGGAAAGAGCTGCCTTGTGCATGTTTTTGTGTATATGTTTATGTATATATTTCTGTGGCTATATATATTTACCCTATATGACCTGTTCGTTTGATTTTCTGTTATTGTTGGAGGGTGGGGCTAGGTAGTATAAAAGAAAGTGACGGATTCTAATTATCTATATCTAGATTCCCTTCTGATGTTATTCAAGAAGTAATTGGAAAGGTGAAAAAGGTAGGTTTAAAATATCACTGCAAAGTGGTTATTGTATGTGTATATAACCTCAAGATAAAGTAAAATGCATTACAGTGTCTTTTTTATGAGGAGAAATCACTGTTGGTATAGTGGTAGCGATTATGTGCATCTTCTATGTGTGCTGGCGTGGCTGTATTTGTATTGAGCTATATGTATTCGGTTATTGATACATTTATATATTGATATAGGTATTTAGATATAGTGATATTTGTGCCTATATATGTGTGTAGTTGTGTATGTGTGTATGCATGTTCATATGTCTGTTTGTATATATGTGTGTGCATATATGCATATGTATATGTATATATATACCAATATCACGGAACGACAAAGACAGACTAAACAGGTTTGTCCCATAGATATCATCTGAACTATTAGATAGTTTAGAAATAGAGGAGCTATTACACCCCTCTTTTGAACAATATTTTTCATCATACGGTGATAAGAAAAGGTATGTTAGTATACGTGTTTGATATAGTACTTTTGATTGTCTTACGTCTCTCTATCTATCTCTATATATATAGGGTATTACAATATGGGGTTATTTTTAACTAATATATGCAATGTATGGTATAGTAAATTATAGTATAGTTGGTTATGATGATTGACATTGGTGAATTTTACAAAGAGAGTATATAGTAGATGTGTTTAATCCACACTGTAGGAATGCCTATATGTTTGCATCTATGCATATATGTGTGTACACATTGCCTACTTAGTGACTTTTGCACAGTTAATATTTCTCATAGATAAACTGCATGTCTGTCACACTCCACCAGGCTTTATTGATAGTAGTATTATTGTTGCTGTTGTTCAATTTGCCAAATTACTAAGTAAACTTACACAAATTTTTATTTGCGTGGTCTTATTGAAATAGTATTACACTCTTAATAATAATATATACATATACATATACATATTTTATTATTATTGTCTTATTTTCTTATTTTCTTTTTCCCTATTGCCTATATATATAGAAAACATCTATTGCAAGAGTCTTCTCTATTATGCCACATGGAACGGCATGGTCTGTTGACCAATGGCTCTACCTTTGTGGAGTTGGGGGCAGGCACTGGAGGACTTTCTAGGTGAGTGTTTTTAGGTTATAAGAGGGGGGTCTATGGTCCATAGGCGTTGAGAGTGGGAGGGGCGGCGGGGGGGGTCGTTGGTGTGAAAAAACATATAGTGGTGGGTTTAATGCATTATATTGTTCCACCTTTTCGCAGTTCTCTTACTGACAATAAAGATATTTGGTCATTGTATTGTGAATATTTATCTGGTTAATCTAGTATCAATGCTAAATTTCCAGCCATTTATTTGTTTATTTTTGCTTCTCCTAACATTAAACAACTAAACATTTACTCACGTCTTTCCCTTCTCTCCTCTCCTTACCACTCATCCCATACTTACTCTCTTTATGTTTATAAATTATCTTTTTTTTTTTTTTTTTTTTCTTATTGTACTCCTTTCCTAGGCATATCCAATTGGCCACGAATGGCTGCAGCAACCACATTTTGTTGGACCGTTTATCCTTTAGGTCACGGGCAAAGGTCAGTTGTACACCTCGAAGTAATTAACTATAGATTAAAAGAATTGTGCTAAGTATATATATATGTATGGGATACCCTTCATGTATGTCTATGCCAATGTTTTTAAATAACTGTCCGAATGGACGTAATAGTATAATAGTATAGTAGTATAGTAGTATATGTATGATGGTATAATAATGTAAGGGTATGATATATCACTATATAGTGTGTCCTCTTGTATTTACCAATCTATCTTTGTGTTTCACTTTTATTTGACTGCGTAATTGGCTCACAGTACGACTATATGTTGGAAGGGAGAGCATTAAAACCTCATTGGGTGCATAGGATCACACAGGACATGAGGTATGTCTGATTGGTTTATTTTGTGTAATTGCCTTTACAAGGGATGACGTTTAATGAACTCATTTGGGCAAGGTCATTCTTTCTATTTACTTGTTTACTCGCTTACCTGCCCTCAGTTGATATATAATTATACAGATACGAGATAGGTATGACTCTTTTTTTCTCTTTTTTTCCACACTTTATCTACATTGTCTACCATACTCGCATTATTCTGTCTACATATATATATACTCTGTTGCTAACACGTGTACAATTAAATACACAGGGAAGTAAACCCTGAGGCTCTTCTTTACTCCCCTCCACCAATTAGGTCTACTTTTTCAAGTATGTCCAACCTCCTTGTCACGGATACTACTTCCACCTTGACTAGCAAGCCTACAACTGTATTAACACCAACGATTACTACTAAAAAACAACAAAATTCACCACGTCAAAATGATGCAAACCTGGTAGAAAATCAAGATAAACAGTGTTGTCTGTGTGTGAGTAGAGACAAACAAACTACCCCTAGTACAAATATGGTGCTAGTAAGTAAACATTTCTGTGGCCCGGCAGCTGACATGGCCGTCAAATTTGTATGCGAGGCTCGGGAGACCATTGGTAATCGAGGGGTAAGTAAGTGTGGGTAATTTTCTTGCTGTGTATGTGTGTCTATGTGTGTGTATAGGTAAAAAGGGTCCTTGTAATCCTCGATTGTTTTTGTGTCCTCTCCTTTTATGTTTTGGTTTTGTTTGGTTGAAAAGATCTTTTGTTTTTCTTTTCTTGAAAAAGACTTTCACTGGTCGATGTAGTTTCTTTTTTATATTTGCATTGAGTAATTGTTTCGTCTGGCTTTTTATTTCTGTCTCTCTCCTCTTTATTTTTACCTTTCTTTTCAACCTCCCACCATATCGTTCTATATTTCCCCTGCCTGTTTCTGTCAGCCATCATTTCATAGCTGTTTTAATTAACTCCGCCTCTCTAATCAGAGGTAGTAATATACAGGAATAATTAATAATGTAATTAATAGTACTATATAGTTTAATTAGTACTAATTTATTTATAAGTGCTTTTATTACTATCTATTTTAAATGATAGTAATAACCCGTTTAATTATTATTGATTATTCATAATTAACCGTAATTAAAATTTTCTTTCGTTTACATGGTGCTACAATTCAAAACATAGTTTCCTAGAGATTATAAGTTCTTTAAAATGAAAAAAAATAACTCGAAATATTTACACGTATGCATGATTGATATATATTTCCTAACTACTTCCAACAAGCAATCTAGAATTTATAAGAGAAATGAAAACCCTTTCTGACGCGGAACGTCAATAGGTCTATTTGTACTTTATTTACGCACATAATCAAACTAGTGTGATCAATATCCTATAGGGGGCCTTGGGGCCTAGTAATTATACGGTCTTCCTTATAGGATAAACCTAATACATGACAGCTTCTCTGACTTCTCACACACTCTCCTTTCTCCCTTTCTCACTTCTCTACAGACGATCTCTCTATGCCTGGCTACCTGTTGTCATGGTCTAGTCACAGACGCTGATTACTGTGCAATGGATTGGCTAATGGATACTGTGGGTATATCACGTGACCAGTTACTAGTGGTCACTGCATTGTCAGCCTGGGCCTCTCTCTCTCCCCAGTAAGTATTTATTATTATTTCTTGTCCGAAATATGTTATGACTATCCTGATTAACACATCCCACACGACGGGCCGTATGAACTTTACCATAGCATTTCATTTGTAGATCAACCAAAGTTTTAGTAACAAGCGCATCAGGCATGATTGGGAAAACACTCATACGAGATGGTTAATCGCGATTGTAGTCTTAATCATAAGATACTTAAAATAGA
>NAOQ01000664.1:13126-30455 GCA_002751075.1 Ichthyophonus hoferi
CTAAAAATTTCTACAAAGATATAACAACTTTGAACATTTATTTTAATGTCACTGATTGACTACCCCTCACTGCCCCCTATTATATTCTCACTACCTCATTGGTCTATAGCTTCGACACCTACACAGTATTATTACTACTAAGCAGTTAAATAGAAAATTTCTGTGCGCCATTTTCCATTGAGTTTGGCAATCGCCTCACTATTTAACCTCAAACATACCATATATATATACTCAAAGAAGCAACCAAATTATCTAACTTCGGTTTTATCTGCCTAAAAAGGCAAGCAGAGAGTAAGAGACTGGCTGACCCAGATCACATGACATGGAACGAAAGACGAATCGTTGGAAAATGTTGCAAGCTCGTGCTAGACATGGGGTTAGTATCCGTATATCTACCTAGTTACATGCACAGACATGTATACATTTATTTATGTTGATAACTATGTATATATATATATCTGGCAGGTAGATATGCTTTGCACCCTGTCTCTAATACTTTCCTACTAATTCCTGATTCTTCCTCTAATTATATCTTCTCACAAGTATACATACGTATTGTTTTCTCTTATCATCTCGTTTCCGGTATGTTCCTTTATTTCTTAATACAAATATAACTTGCTTTGGATCGGTATATATTTTCTACAGGTCCTTTTATCTTTGTAGGCAAATACACTTGTGGTTTGAACAAACGTGCACACATGGTGAAAAACGGCAAAATATATAGTAGCCTATCCAATAATGCGAATTGTTACTAGTTTTTCCTGGTGGCCCCACATATTCCCGTAAATGCATACATGCATTTCTCTTATTATCTTATTATTATTATTCCTTTACACAAATATGAACTATTGTGTTCTATCTCAGTATATATATATATATATATATATATTAACGAATATGCTTTATTACAAACGAATATAACACAACACACCATACAGACGGATTGAATACCTCAAAGCCCATGGATTCAAGACACGTATATCGCTCTACTCTACTAAATCTGTGGAGAATATTCTACTGATTTCTATGTCGACATAAAATAATAATATTAGATAGATGTACGGGTACGCCACGCCATATAAATATATATGAAGTAGTAATAAATGTAATTATAAGTTGATTTTTTAATGATATATGAGAGATGATAAATATAAATACAAAATAATGTCGCGATGGAATGGAAGTAAATTTATTTTCATTGGTTTACCGTATTTCTCTGTATCTATTTATGTGGGCAACTAGAATGCCTTTTTAAACATGTATATAAGGTCAATATCCCTCGGGCAAATCTTCCTTTTACTATGGAATTATACTCTCTACTACATATATAAGTCCCTCTCCTTTAGTGTACGGCGCTGGCTTTCAAGGATTGTTTATTAATATAATAAATTCACATAGCAATGATTACTATAGTTGCGCACGTACACATACACTTAATGCACATCACGTATGTTAAGATATATTTAAAAAACAATAAATATATACTTTTCTGAAGACTGTTTTAATCATGCTTTATGAAATCGGCTTTAAATTCAATTATATAAACCAAGTCTCGACTAGTAATTACTAGTACCGACATGTATTTCATACTCTAAACTTCACCAATCCTATTCTCATTTTACGTAAATGATCCTGATTTATATTTGTAAAATGGACGAAAAATGTTAACATCGTGGCGTAATTGGCACATCTAAATCAAATCTTTTACATATACGTATATATATGCATCACATACCTTTTGACAGTTAAATAAACACCTAATTACTTTTTATCAGGCCCCTGGTAATCGTGATGCCTTTTTCGATTTTAGTTCGTTGAATCGTGTGAAAGATTGCTCTTGATCACCCCATTTTTGATCTCCCTGGCCAGTGCAAAACGTAAACATTTGTAAGTAAATAACACCTCAAAAGATACAATCCGTGTTATTTTCGCGCGTTAGTACCCTGGCTTCTAGAGCCGGTACACGCGAAAGCAAGTGTTATTTTACGCGTCTTGATTCAGCCATAGATTTCAGATAAACTACGGATACGAAGTAGCTGTTTTTAACTTCATTATTTATTTATTTTTATTTTTTCAGGTTTGTAGCGTTGGGTCTGTGCTTGGTCACTATTAATTATTTACTTTGCGGATATTCAAAAAAAAAATTGCTCGTAATTCAATTTGTGAAACCAGTTGAAATCTAAATTCGGAACTTGCGACTCTTGTGCAACTTCGGGAAACATTCGCATAAAAGAGACAATATTAACTATTACTATTATTTGAACTGTATTTTTGCTACAGAAAATGTGGCGAACTATCTGGATTCGCCTACTGTTTCAGCAATAACACCAAGGAAATAATCAGGTGTAGGGCATTCTGTTCTACGTCTTAATTCTGTCAAGTAAGAAGCCACTTCACCAGTCCTGACCCTTGGATGTGCCCATATCCCCCTACTAGGGCATGGGCGGGTGGTGTTCAAGCCAGACATTGTTGAAGGTAAGCCATCATAGAGCTCCCGAAGAATGATAGCGTCAAACGAATTATCGCCGTGAAAATTGACCGAAGTCAATTTTGCAGGCGCACTGATGTCAGGCCCAAGACCCTGCCAGTTAATTTTGAAAGGCTGTAGATTGGATGCAAATCCATCACTACGCCACTCGGTATCGCTACAACTGCTCTCCTCCTCTGAGCTTGCGCCGGAAACAGAAAATTGGCTGATTATATCAACAGGAGAACCATTTGTTGAATCGATATTACTGACTGGTGGTCTGAAATTGGAGTCTGCTCCTAGCAAACGTACAATGTCCTCAAACTCCTGATCGTTCCCAGCATCTCGCACAGTGTTTTTGGAAAATTCTTGGCCAATGTTTGGAGACATGTTCCTGTCTTCCTTGCTAACAAGAATGCTTTCTATGTCCATTAGTGTCATGCCTTTGCTTTTATGGCTTCCAACTTGCATACCCTGGTGGCCAGTGGAAAACGCGGCTCTGTTGTATGTAATATCCATCATCGAATTAGCTGTGAAAAATTCGTCGTGGAGGACCCCGCTAGTCGATGTGGGAACAACAGTTGAAAATGATCCCTTGTTTCCATTGTCAGACACGGAGTTCAGCATGCAAACCTTGTCACTAGTAAGACATGTTGGGAAAGAAACATTTCGCTGCGCCTCATTCCGTTTGAACGACATTTCAGAACGCTGGTTTTCAAGCATGTCATCGCGTATACTATAACGAGGCTTTTTGTGGGGAAATCCAAACTGCTCTTGGGACATTAAAAAGTTAGAAAAGTCTGCCGACTTATCATCAGATTCAGCTATTATTGACCAGCACATTGCAAATTTGTCTGAAATTACGAAAAAAAAATGAAAAAAAATGTAATCAAGTTTATTTTTGAACGCGTAATAGCTTCTTAAAAAATAAATTGAAATTGACCAGGCGGAAGAGAGACAAAATTATCACCGTTCAGCACAATCGATTACGAGGTACGTCTACAACATACTGATCCTGAAGATCAAAAGTCGCTGTTAATGTCAAAAAAATCAATACATTAACAGTAAAGAAATCCCGCACGTTATAGACTGAGTTAAATTAGCGAAGTTAATTGTTTAATAAAGCTAGTCTTGAGCCGTTGGTTCCCCTGTGACTCGATATACAGGGGGGTCCAGATATTTGTTTTGATCAGAATCAATATTTTCAGTGAGAACAGATTCGTCTCTATAGAGCTTATAGGAATGGATCAATCCTGTAATTTTATAATATTACGTTAATTTTTATACTTATTGCCTTAATATTCGTTTTTGCTACCTATTGTGAATTTCAATAAGGTTTAAATAGTAATTTAAATAGAGATTCAAAAATGCATATTTAATCATCTACCCCCACCTCTGCTATCAACAAAAATTGCATAAATTGCACGAATTGCAGTGGATAACTAGCTAATAAACTAATTATAATTATTTATTTCTATGACGTCAACCCCAAATTGTTTTTTTTTTGCAAACACCTGGAGAATGGATCTGTAACTGTGTATCCATGATCGGGACCATACCAAAGTGTGATTCGCATGAAAAGGCACAATCATGAAGCCATTGTTAATTCCTAATCCAATAAAACATACGATTACAAATATATATAATTATATAACGCAGTAAAGTAAAATAGTTAATATATTGACCCGAAATATTTTGCCAAACCAACCAAGGTTTGTATAGGTGAAATATTTTTCCTTTATTTTTGCGACTCTAAACATTTCCAAAAAAAAATTCCCAATGATAGGTACAAAGTAGATAAGCCATATTTGTGCATACTGATACCAAAATTAATTCTATCAACACCCTATTTTTAACTACTGATCGTTTATTAGTTTTCTGGCTAATAACCTTTAAGAGATTAACCATAATGCTCAATCAGCACATGTCGTTAACTTCGCCACAATATTATGAACTGCATTTATGCATTGGAAGATTGTCATGTATATACATAATTTTAAAACGAAAAAAAAACAAAACATTTAGAACATTATCGTGTTCTATAATTCTTTTTTTTAGTAAAAAAAAAAAGAAAAAAAAAAAAGAAAAAAAAAAAGAAAAAACAACTATGCGCCAAATGGAAACCGCCGGAGATAATGAAGAATAGTTAGAATTGCCGCCCTAATTTGTGCCTATTCACGTGAAACAAACTATGGGTCCATTGGGTTCAATTATTACACGCCAATGAGGTGCGATTATTGGGGTATCACTCGCACGCTGTAGTAATAAACATTCAGTTATTTTTTGTCTCTCAGATGACTATTCAATTCGTGTCTAAATAGTAAAGCAAAGTAAACTTCATCAAATAATACAAATATAAATCGTAAAAATTAAATTTGTAATTTTTTTGATTGGACTCTAGGTATATAATTTTAAAAAATTAATATAACTAAAACTCGTTAGCAAACTGGGGAAAAACTTTAATCCAATCATATTAATATAGCTAGCACAATCTTCGCCCAGTCTCTTGTAGATCAACGCAAATAATGATGTCTTGGTCATCATTGGTCTTTTCGGGCATGTTAAAAACTTATCCAACCCTGATAAGCTAAATAAAGAAATGTTGGCTTGGCTTTTGACACGCTCTGGCAGACCCATTGCATTACTTGTAAGAATAGCGGTTAATGGCCTAATTATGTATGCTTTAAGATAGGCCAATAAAAACAATTAAATAAATTATTATAAGACGACCTTTTGCATTATGAAAATGGCTACGGGAAACAACCTTTTTCCTGAAGGCTTCTTTATAGCAATTACACTATACTGCCTACCATGACGGCGGTAGAACTCCGTGACCTGTTGTCTATTATAAACTTTGGGACCATGTAGCTTTCGCAAGTCCCTTTCGATTGGCTACCAAATAAGAAGGAGATCGATTAAATTACAAAAAAAGAATTTTTAATTGTTTTTATTTATTGGTTACAATTTATTTGAATGCAGGAATGTTGTTCTGTTGTTAATAGATAAGCGAAGGGAAGTCTGACTTTCAAGATTGTCTTATCCATAAAAAGTATCATGACCTGAAAATAAAATGGTGGAATCCTAAGCACGTGATTCCCATAAATCTTAGACCACTCTTTCCCGACGATAAGGAACAACCGACCATAGCTCAACCTAAATAGGCGAAAATTAACTTAGATGAAAAAAATACATCCAATAATATATATATATATATATACTGTGTTAGTATTTTAGGTTACACTGAACTATGTAATTATTTTATATCCCTCGATGCTCTTGAATCATTGACACCATGGGAATTATGAGATTGTTTGGTGTATTTCTTAATTAGGAATGATGACCCAACACCTCCTTATATGCAGTATATTGGTGTACTGAGTGGACAGAACCTAAAATTTATAAAAGTACACGTGCATAAGGATTTTGACATTCTTGAACTTTTTCTTGGCCAGTCAATCTGCAGCTATCAGTTCTGAGGGGCAGCTACAACTTCAACCTCCTCATGAGTGGCACAGTCCCTGATGTACCAATATTGGATTTTGAAGTGTTTGGTGCCCCTTGGGACACAGTTCTGTTTGATTAGGTGTATTGCAGAAGGGTTATCGGTAAGTAGTCATACACATCCGATCTCAATGCATCGCTGTCCAGTGAAACTGCTGATGTAGATGATTTGTTCACATGCTGACAATGCAGTATTGTAGATTAAGCAGTTATTGGTTGTTTATTGAACAAGTCCACGGCCCAGCAGATAAGGCATCCAAATAGATGGCGCGCTGGTTGTGTTTGGCAACAAAATCCGCACCAGAACGTGCTTTTCCACTGCGATCCTCAAGTTACGGAGTCGGTGCATAGTAATCATATCCTAGATGACGTTTATTGCTTACTCTCTATTTATTGGTAAAATAGTTACCCTGAACGTCGGGTCAAATAGATTTATTATTAGCTTTCCTTGAAGCTAGACATCTAATGAGGGTCTGGAATGCATTGAGTGGATAACTTTGTTTTTGGCCTCCTTGATATGCTCTGTTAGGTTACAAACACAAACCGTTCACTCTGAGTCAATACGTAGCTATAATTGATTTGTCGATAAATAGTTTGCACATAGTGAATTAGCTAATGAGCTAAGGAAACATAAGTACGATGCTGCTATCAGTGAATAAGACATCATATATGCTATGATCCGCTTAATACCCCCGCTTAAGCCAATCTACATGTTCATCTGGGTTTGAAAGGTCGTCCAGCAAATTCCTTAGAGATACTGGAAATAGGACTGGTATCTGTTGTACTGAGTTCTCTCAGATAGTCATTGTCATGTAAAGGGCAAGCTAAAGCTCTTGTTATCTGCTCTTGAATCTCTCTCTCTTATTTTCAATAGATATAGATGCTTTTAGCTTCTTATTTGGCGATTTGTTGTGTATCTAATAACTGTGATCTACATGTGAATATATATTAATGCATTCCACACTGCGGGCCGTGCGAATCTTGCAAAATCATCGCTGAACTCCGAATGAATACGTAAATCAGCCGAAGTTCAAGCGGATCGTGCAACGATTGGCCCATTATTAGTTGATAACGCTCTTAAATATGTATATATTTATTGGTCAATTGCAAGCACTCAAACTAAATGAGATAATTAGCCATACAGCTAATCACATTAGGATACAATAGCATTAGATCATTTTGGATTAGATCTAATAATTCTAGTGGCTCTTGGGGTTGTTACGACAATCCAATTCTAATATATCCTTCCTAAAATGGCTTTTTAGCTAACTACTTTATTGGTTTAACTTCTCGAAAATATGTATTGTCAAATCAATTTACCAGATTGAAAACATTATCTTCAAAAACGTCACGCAATAATATGAACATCCTCCTTTTATTATTGAGTTTTGTTTTGTTTTAAACTTTGTTTTATCGCCAGTGCTAAATTTCTAGTTAACACCAATGTTGCGAAGTTCAATTGAATAATGTTTTTAGCCCGGTGAATTGATTTGCAAATACATAGAATGTGAACAGCTTTATCGTAAATTCGGACATTTCCCATTATCTACGTGTGAAGGAATTAAGAATTAACTTAAATGGAGACAATGATAAATATTTGTATTAGCTAATCCAACCCACAATAGATCAAAGAAACCCACTATAATATTCGGATCTTATTGCAATACTTAAATACTATATTCCCCTATTTAGATGACGAGTTAACTCACTTTCTCAATGATGTAATGGTGTTCATATGCTGCATACTATGACAAGAACCAATTTACTTATTTTCTGGGCTTCGATCAAACGGTTTTACTCATCTGTGGGTAGCGATCTTGTAACAACTTGTTCCACTCATCGCACACGGTAATTAGATGTGCATGAGGCCATAAGTGTGTTACCCAAAGTCATTAGTATTTTTGTAGCAATATTAACATGACTATAGGATCCGGGAAAATACATTACAATTCTGTTTTCACATTTAAAAATGTGATTCCAATTTTTTTAATTTTATATGACTTCTTCTTTTATAATCACTTATGATTATTGGCAATTATTATTACATGAATTCCGAGAAGAAAAAAAGAAGAAAAAAATTAGTTAGTATAATCTATTGATATTAGATGGCAATCTAGGATGATCGATCAAAATTATACCAGCCAATTGCAGAGGCCCTGCAAATGTAATAAGTCATTTCAGATCATATGTTTTGGGGGGATCCAAATAACACATTGCTTAGGCATCCAAACTAAGACAAGTCCTGCTAACTTGTATAATAATAAAAATCTTGTTAGCTATCGTTTAATAGCTGTTTTAATTAACTCTACCTCTCTAATCAGAGAGAGTAAGATTCTAACTACTTTTAATAAGCCATCTAGAATTGGAAGAGAACTAAAACCCTTGTTTGACGTTCTGCGTCGTTAGATCTATTTATACGTTGTTTACGTACACATGACAAGCACGTTATCACTGAAATGGATTGAAGGCAGCACTTAATTAAATCAGTACAATCAAAATTTTATAGGAAGACAAATACTTAAGGGGCCTTTCCTATAGGATAAACCCAATATGTGACAAATATGTCCTAGCATATCTGTACTCTGTGTATGCAAAGGGACACATTAAAATGCCCCTTAATTTGGTATTCTCTCTCCTTTTAAACAAATATAGGTCACAGGAATGCACCTGTTTCTACTTATTATTCCTAATATGCTAACGGAGAAAGCTTAACCAGTATATATTACGCGCAAAATATGGAAATTCTAAAAAGTCAACAATCCACAAATGCCGAAAACACTTTACCCCAACCCTACATTCATCCCTAACCTCCATGTGTGGAGAAATAATTTTATTATATCTATAAACTGTATTCAAATGTACATTTGTATTATCAGCATTTCCAGTTTTAAAGTGTCACTAACATAATTTACAAACAACTTGGTAACTCTCACATATTGCCTTAACCGCCAGCTGCCAGACGCCAAATGTCAGAGCCTACAACAAAGCCAGGACCAGAGCCAAGCCTACAACGAAGTAGTCACTAGGTTAAGGTTCTTTGCACATTCCTTTTTCATATTTTTTATGGCTCAGCTAGAATAATCCACCTAGGACAAGGGGAGCTGTTAAAACAGGAATATTTAAATAATTTGTGTATTTCATTATAGTTATAATCATTTATTACCATTAACAATTATTATTATATATGCATTCTAGAAAAAAAAATAGTTAGTACAATCTGCTGTTAAAATTGAACAGTAATATTACAGGCATGTGTTTAATTTCTTTCTCTTATTATTGGCTTTACATTAAATTATTATTTCATTAGATATTAACCCGGAGGTTAGTTTCGCGTTTGTAACCCTATAATGATCATGATCTGTAATTGATGGTGAGTTTTCGTAAAGAAATTTTTTGTTGGGCTAGCGTTGAAAATAGTTCTTAGCTCTGATCCACTTGTAATGGAGGGCAACGTAAGAGAAGGCGTATATGTTGGCTCTATCTCTAGATGTCTATTACGATTATATTCAGCTCTTACTGAAGGAGAGATTCCTACTCTAGTTTGTCCGGGTGCAATAGTGCTTATAGCACAGTGTGTGCGATCTAGTTTGTGTGTATGTAACGAGTATTGTTGCACTTCAAAGTAACTAAGCAATTCTCAGTGTTATTATTGGTAGGAGAAAAGTTCTCAGAACACTGGCGCTTATTTTCCTGTGCCTGTAGGGAAGTAGGCATTACAATAAAGATACGATGATTATCGAATACAGGCCAAGTTTCTTCCAATCATTAAGATGTTGTAAAGCTCTAACATACATGATATAATTTCCGATTAACGGTAGGAGTAGACGTGCGCGAACTAAGTGTTGACTGCTTGACTCACTGGATTATATTCTGAGAAAGAACAACATTAGCTTTCCTTCCTCTAACTCGCGAATCGAAAAATGGTAGATGTAAAACGATTTTATGCAGATCATTTTTTCAGTGATTACTAATAAACTGATTAGGCGCTATATAGTCCTCCGCCAATGTACTGACCTGTCAGTATATTTAATTCAATTGGGTAGATAATGAATTGTTTTTATGTATGCCCAAGTATTTATGATCGGCTTTGTACCTCGACAGCTCCATGGAAATAATCTACAAAAAGGCTCACAGAGATCGCTTATGATTGGTGTATAATTGAACTAATTGTTCTGGATTAAACTAAAATTGGTGACTGTTTATTGGGGGTGTCAATTATAGCCGTGAGCGTCAATGTCAATGAGACATATCGTAAAGATCCTTACCGGCTATTACAATTCATAGAAAAGCACTGAGGCCCACTAGATTTATTTGGTCTTGTCTCAATGATCTATAATACTATCATGTTATTGACTCTTTAATCTAATTTATTACTAATATCGGACCTATCATTTCATGATCTGCTTGCTACCCAGAACCTCGGCTGAGCTTTGTGTTCATTCGGAGTGAACAATTTCGCAACAGGTTATATATATATTGCGATCCCAGCTGCCTACGTTTTTTGTTTTGTTTTGTTTTGTTTTGTTTTCATGTGCTTATATCAGAATCTGTAGAACTGACAGACTTGTAATCACTGCTACTTTGTTCGCAATCTTCGGAACTGAAGTTTAGTTCCTCTAATAGGTTTCTAGGTATCTTCCCATCACTGCTGTCCAATGAGAAGCGTATCCTGGCCTTTTTCTTTTCTCTTCCCACGGATCTTTGGTAGTTGACGGAATAGCTGTCTTCCGTTTTCCTAAGGTAATATTAGGAGTAGTTGTTGTCTCCTCGAAACAAACACAATGAACTCCAATTTGCCATACAAAGATATAGAGTCTTTGGTACGAAACTTTTACTTATTTAATTCATATCACCCAAGGATCCATAGGAGGAGAAAAGAAAAAGGCGAGAATACGCTTCTCATCCGACAGCAGTGACGAGGAGATACCTAGAAATTTATTATAGGGACTATTCTGATGATTACAAAAAAAGTGGCAGTGATTAAGAATCCGTCTGTTCCACAAATTCTGACCGGATTACCAAGACCCAGCAAATTAAAAGCACTTCCACTGACGGCTCAAATTCTTCTTCTGAATCACCCATGTATGGCACCATACCGGGCGAGCGTCAGAACAATAATTCAATGAGGCAAGATCCTATTCCGGGACAGCAGTTTCCTGGAGCCCAGACAGCTGGCAGCGTACCAGCTATCATAGCAGTGACGCAGTGGAAGCGTGCTGGGCCCATAGCTCTGTCAGAATCTGTAGAACAGACGGATTCGTAATCACTGCCACTTTTTTGTAATCCTTAGAACTGAAGTTTAGTCTCTTTAATAGTTTTTTAATTATCTCCTCGTTACTGCTGTCTGATGAGAAACTTATCTTCGCCTTTTTTTTTTTCCTCCCACGGATTCGTTCTTGGGAGTTGACTCCAATTTAGTATGCAAAGATACAGAGTCTTTGGTACAGAATTTTTATTGATTTAATTCATATCAGCCAAGGATCCGTGGGAGGAAAAAAGAAAAAGGCGAAGATACGTTTCTCATCAGACAGCAGTGACGAGGAGATACTTAGGAACCTATTAAAAGGATTAAACTTCAGTTCTGAAGATTACAAAGAAGTGGCAATGATTACGAATCCATCTGTTCCACAGATTCTGACAATTTTAGGCACAATATGTATGTTTATATAAATATACCTATAGGAACACTCTGTGCACATATTGACCTAAGATTTATCATTAAAAAATATCTTTTCCACTATTTGATTAAGCAGGTACCTTTTATTCAAACAAAGTGACACTCAAATGTTAATAAAATCAACAGAAAGAGATATGTTATTGTATTCTGGAAACATATATACGTTTAATATAAAGATAGGATCACCCTAAACCCACACATAAAAACATATGCACCATTTAGCGCAAATGTATATATATATATATGAATATGGTTTTTACGTATTTGGTGTGTCTCAGCCCCTGATTCTATCCCGTTAACTTGACAAACACTTCATATAACATAGGAATAAAGGCTATAATCTAGCAATGGCAGTTGTAGATATTGGATGTTTTCAGCTAAAACGTTTTCCAAACAGTTTATTTGTTTATATGTTTAATTTAATTACCGTGATGTTTGCCTCTATTTTGATTGGCTACATATTGACCTTAATTAATTGCGATTGCGATTGCTAAAGTCATTGCAATACCTTTAAATTTTTTTAGGTAATCTTAGGTATTTTTGGGGATCTGATCAAGCAAGCTAAAGTGTAAACCCCATCCTTAGGAAGTAGAAACAGCATATTTACAGTTTGTACTATTTATACTGAACGAGTTTCAGTAGAGTGGCGGAAACTATATTAGGCCGTCACCTGCCTCATAATGGGATTAGAGATTATTATCAATAAACGTTCGTTTTAGCTGACTATATGTTATTTATTGATTTTTTCTTAGGCGCTTTCTCAGGTTGCATTTCCATATCTAAAGAGCAAATAAATAAATAATATAGAGTCAGCTAAAACGAACGTTTATTGATAATAATCTCTAATCCCGTTATGAGGCAAGTGACGGCCTAATATAGGTTTCGCCACTCTGCTGAAACCCGTTCACTATAAATAGTACCAAACTGTAAATTTCTAAGGATGGGGTTTACACCTTAGCCTACTTGATCAGATTCCCAAAAATACCCAAGACTACCAAGATTTAAAGGTAAGCGGTGACTTTAGCAATCGCAATCGCAATTAATTAAGGTCAATATGTAGCCAATCAATATAGAGGAAAACAACACGGTAATTAAATTAAATATAAACAAATAAACTGTTTAGAAAACGTTCTAGCTGAAAACATCGGAGAGTAGATCAAAAAACTATGCTACGCCAATTAAAGAATATATATGTCTGACTTACAAAAACTTACATATTATCCTAAAATTTTAGTAGTAAAACTACAAACATGTTATACTAGGCTAGATCAGATTCTGAAAAACTGGAATATGACTTAACAATTGGTACCCGAAAACTAAACCAAACAATAGCCTCAATTACGGTGTAAATTAACTCCACTAAAAGGAAATATATATAGACAACTAAGTTTGCCTGTAATATAGTAATTTAAATACAAAACATTTAATACATATAGAAAATATTTATTGTATTGAACGAGGAACATATATATAATGCATAATATATGTTATTTATTCAATTGGCGCCGTTGGTGTAGTGGTAACATGGAAGCTTCCCAAGCTTTCGCCACGGGTTCGATTCCCGTACGGCGCAGGTTTTTAATCAAATGACATTTGATTATAGGTTTGAAAATACTGTATGATGTAATATATAAGGTTAATATTCTCATTATGTTGTGTAATTCTATCATATCTATCTACTTTTATCCCTATTAATCTCTTAATCAGGTGTCACAATAAAATAACAAGTTAAATGCGTTTATATCATTAGGTAAAATTTTATTATACACTCTCAAATATAATGTTGTATTAGATTATAGTATATATATGCATATAATTCACTATCCATTATGTGATTTAATCATACTTTATTATAAGATTCTCTCTTTCATATTTTATTTGTCTCTCAAGCAGATGTTATATATATATATATAGTAAATTGAGTATGGCCAATAACTAGCAAAAATATGTTACGTGCTAAATATTAATAATAAGAAGTACAGTGAAAGGAAAGATGTATGGGTAAATTTCTTCAATAATTTTATTTTTTAAATACTATTTTCATATAACATTGTGTCCGAATAATACTTATATATATTCATTACGCCTTGTATTTCCACGGCGAGACCTTCATCATTCATCAAATTGATAAAACATAGATGCAATACTTCGACTTGGATCAAATGAGGTATAATGCTACGGTTAATAAACCAACTTGACACTTGGTTGATTCCTGGGAAAAGTCAAATCAATTGTTCTCATTTTTACGCTTACAGAGCTTTCTTTGTACATACCTTAATCTATTTATACAAATAATTAGAATAAACTATCTTACATATATTTACACAATTTATTAACGAATTAAGTTATATACGAATTTATTGCCTTAGGACTGATCATCCATAGACATACACACTCTAATCTATAAAACGCATACATAACTTAAAGCCTACACGTTAGACCTTATTATAAGATATCATGACTAGTCTATCAGCCAGATTTAACCCCTCAAAACGTCAACCCACTCAAGAACTCACGCCCAACGTATATGTCACAGGCGACCTGTTAGAGCAACCCATGGTGCACTCCAACAAGATGGTCCTAGGCGGCGCCAACCGCATTGAGAGGGTTCTCCATGTTAACATCAACATCAAGAGAAGACAGGGGTCTACTCCTGAGGATCGTATCACCTATATCCGGAACAACAACACTCTAGATGGTAATGTTCCTGACGACCGAAGTGGCAAAAGATCGGTTGACAATGACCTGTTGTCACCGAGCTCGAAAGCTATCATTTCTGAAGATAGCTATTCAGTTAAAACAATTGGGCATAAATTAGAGATAGCCAACTGCTGCCAGCAGACTTCAATAAATTTGAAAAACTATGTTATAACCCTTGAGATATTTGGTCATGATTACGAAGGATATTTAAAGAAAAAAGAGAGTAATGTCTTACATAGCAGTAGCAAATACACCAGTTAGATATGTGTAATAATTTTAATAATTAGCTTGGCTTTAAAAGTTCAATTCAAAATGGAGATATCTTTTAAAAAAAAAATTTATCCAAAGTAGCACATCCTGGGCCTAGATAATATAATAAACATACTACTAAAATTAGCCAGACTATATATTTTATACATATTTAACCAAATACATAGTAAATAATGTATTCAGTATGCTTTAAATTATGCCATTGACAATTTTAATCCATCCTTAGCATAATGGGTCAAAACATAATTTATTTCCTTACGCTTCATAATAAAATTCTTTGTTTTCATCTTTTCACTTTCACCATATTGTTTAAGATTATTGAAAAATTGATAGCATTATTTAAGCAAACTTGTGTTTTCCACTTTCCATTTCGCCTTTAGTCTTTTTTTCATTTTTATTTTTAGCATTGTCAGTTTCTACTTAAGCTTTACATTTAACTTTTTCAAATCTTTTCAATATACTAAGCCATCTTTGCATAAACGGAGGCCCAGTATGAATCAAATCATTTCCAGTTAAACACTACTTAATATGTTTCCCGTCAAAAGGATTAAAGATAATATTTTATTAAGATCCTTCAGAATACTTTGTTAGGCATCTGTGTTAAAGTTTTTCCATCTCATAATTACTATCTATGTGTGTATAGATGCACTGATATTTGTCTATTGTTATTTGAGTTAATTAAAGACGAGTATGTATGTAATCTACTAATTCGTCAACCGTTTGAGTAAGAATTCTGAAAAAAAATTTTTGGATGAATTACTGTTGAGGTCCATTTAAAATCTACTTGGAGCCCTCTTCTGTTCAGAGGTATTGAGATTTGGACCTGACGGTTTCCAATTTGTTGGTAAATCGAATTGGAAGATAATGTTCCCATCTTTTCTTTCAGGTTTACCTGTTACCGGGTCAAACGTTTTTGGGATGTCTGCGATTGTTGTGTTTTTCGTGGGATTTGGCTGGGCTGTATGCATAGTCTTTTTAAGTTCCGAATCAACATAAAGGGATAAATTTTCCAGATTAGCAATACCTGTAGCTTGTGGAATCTTAGGAAGCATGTGACCACGTGGTTTTAATTGTAAATCATGGTGTTCATATGACCACCTGTGATTGTGATTTCTGATAAAAATTTCGGATCGTAACAGTAAGTCAACCACCTGTACTTAGATATAGTAGATGCAAAATATTCCCTTTCCTATTCTTCTCAGACCTACCAACAATTTATTTATCCAGGATTTTTAACTATCATATCTTTTAATTTCCGCCTATTATTGTGGAAAATAATAAATAGACCAGACTAAAACTAGTTAACCAATGACCTAGGTACCTCACTTTCAATTGGATTGGTTATTAAAAATAATATCTTGTATCAGAGTCAAAACAAGAAGTATTACTCACCTGCTTAAGTTATTAAAATATCAATAATATATTCAAACATTGTATACAATACTATTATCAGAAAGTTATAATTAATATCTTTGACTGCGTGCCTAATCCCTGAAGCGTGCAACCTTTTGTTTCTGCAAGTTATATAAGCTCGCGCCATCAACTATATTATTGACGCAATAACAAAGCTAAACTTTAGTATGTCATCGATTCTAATTGGAATTAATTAATCAATCTCACCTTGAAATAATAAACAATCAAGTATAAAAGCAAGTGCAGGGTGCTAGCTTTGGCTATCTTGAAAACGTGACAGGAGTCTTGTGACCTCTATTTATTTAGAAGGAGCAAGAATACTGAATTAGAGGAATTTTTAACGTGTTCCTTTGCATACACGGAGTACAGATATACTAAGGCTTTTTTTAAAAAAACGAAAACAAGCCAACAGGACTTGTTTTATGCAGGATACACAAGCAATGTGTTATTTGGACCCCAAAAAATGATTTGAAATAGCTTATTCCTTTTGTCAGTTATCGTTTAATAGCTGTTTTAATCAACTCCGCCTCTCTAATCCAAGGAGTAATAATTCAAGCTACTTTCAACAAGCAATCTAGAATTCGAAAAGTGCTAAGAATCTTATCTGACGACCCGCGTCAGTAGGTCTATTTATACTTTATTTATGTACACATGACAAACATAATAGCACTAAAGTTGGATTGAGGGCACTTAACAAGATCAGTACAATCGAGATCCTATAGGAAGCCTAATAATTATGCGGTCTTCCTTATAGGATAAACCCAATACATGACACCTTTTAATTTGTTTTTTATTATTATTATTATTACTATCTTGTCTGTCAGGAGTGCAGTACCAGATCCTGTACCAAAATGCACCTAGCCTTTATTTGCCATCCTCACCTGACCTTAATAGTAGAGGTGATGTAAGCTTTCAACATTTAATTAAGGTTTCTTGTTGTCAGACTCTTCGTAAGCTAAATTTTTAAATAGTTAATTTGATCGGAGAGACATCTCAAAGTCATTCTGAACCGCCCCCAGCCCAGCCAAACAGAGAATAGAATTAGTCTAATGTGTGGCATAAACGCATTGTTATCTGCTAACCAAATATCAGTGTGAATTTATAGATGCAAGTGAACTCTCGCTGAATCTTAATTTAGTGTTGTTATTTTACAAAATCTGGGTATGTAGAGGTAATACTGCAGATAAAGAGGAAGAGAAAGAGAAGGAGAAAGAATGTGACTATATCGGGGGTGATTACATAGGTAAATGCGTAAAAATAAAAAATAAACTTTTTCATGATTACTTTTTTTTTTTTTTTTT